>JAOUQZ010000047.1:13089187-13105894 GCA_028564935.1 Neosilurus hyrtlii
TACATTTTATATTTATCTGACCTTTGCTCTTTTGTTTTTCTTTTTGTTACCTGACAGTTTAATTCTTTACATTCTGGGCAGTCGTACTAAGCATTTCACTGCATATTGTACTGTGTATAATTTGTATGTGACAAATAAATTTGAATTTGAATTAAAGAAGGTAAATGGATATCTATCTATCTATCTATCTATCTATCTATCCATCTATCTATCTATCTATCTATCTATCTATCTATATATATATATATATATATATAGAGAGAGAGAGAGAGAGAGAGAGAGAGAGAGAGAGAGAGAGAGTTTATAGAGGGCACATTTTTAACTGACAACTGTTCCATAAATGAAACAATTACACATTTCAGATTGTCAGATAAGATAACCAAACCCACAGTCACACTGTATTTGCCCTACTAGGACTGTCACGTCTGCTCATGTCTCTGCCTATCTTTACTGTTAGCATATTCTCTCATTTAACCAAACATTATTTTGTGTAATATTATTCATTCATTCATTCATCTTCTAAGCCGCTTGATCCTAATTAGGGTTGCGATGAGGCTGGCGCCCATCTCAGCCGATTCCGGGCGAGGTGCACCCGGAAAAGCTTGCCAGGCCATCGCATGGCAACACTCACACAACCATTCACACTCACATTCACACCTAGGGGTGATTTGGAACAGCCAATTAGCCTACTGTACATGTTTTTGGACTGTGGGAGGAAACCGGAGTACCCGGAGGAAACCCACGCAAGCACGGGGAGAACAAGCAAACTCCACACAGACATGCCCGAGCTGGGAATCGAACCCAGGCCTTCTTGCTGTGAGGCGGACATGCTAACCACTATACCACCGTGCCACCTCAATATAATATTATTTTAATATTATACACAGTATAAACTCAACATCTCTTTTCATCTTTAGCCATGTCTGTACTAAATATCTTTTTTGTTTTTTGTTTTTGTTTATAATCTTAAATGTCTGTAACATTCTCTTTATTATGCTTGGACTGCATTTGCATGCTACAGTAAGCAGCATTTGTCTAAAACGTCCAGTATGAATGATAGTGTAAATCACTTCCAGGTTTTCTCACTTCCTGGCAGAGACTCTCAGGAGCACTTTGGCATTTAGTGCTGTGAGAGACTGATAAATCATGCCTTTTGGATGTTGTCAGCAGATATTTTTCTATTCCATGGATTCACTCTTCTCATTTCTTATGTGTGTCTTCCCACATCATTATTTCCTCTCATCGTCACTGTATACATTCATTACCACTTTATTAGGAACACCTGTTCATTCACACGATTATCCAGTCAGCCAATCAACCAATATTACAGCAGCACAATACACACGTACATCAAATCATGCTCGTTCAGCTGAAGAGCTTGTTTACATCAAAAAATCTAAATAGAGATAAATAGAATCTCATTGACTTCAAACAAGCTATTGTTGTTGGTGCCAGATGGGCTAGGTTAAGTAGTTCAGAAATGGTGGAGCTCCTGTGATTTTCATGCACAAATATCTTTATGGTTTTGGAAAGAAACTGTGTTAAAAACAACAACAATAACAACAACAACAACAACAAAAACAACATCCACTAAGAAGATGGAAATGTCTTAATGAGTGGTCAGAGGAGAATGAACCATAATTGCTGGCATGGTTTCCAGCCCCTTTACTGCAGGAGGTTGAAGATAAAGTGTGGTTGTATCCTTCAGGAATTATTTTTAATTATGGTTTTATGATTTCAGTTCTGTTCAAAGAATGCAAATGAAAACTTCTCACTGCAAACATCACCGCTAAGAAACACAGCTGTTCTGCTGAACCATGTTTTAGTTCCTATCCATTCCTTATTCTAGTTATGGTATATTTCATTTTGAATGAGGTAGCAGACATTGATAAGCATATAAATTGTATGAATTATATTGTTAATACATTGGTTGTCATGTATTGTAAATTGGTTCTGTAAAGATTATAAGTACAAACTATAGCCAGCTCAGTAAAGAGATGTGTCTGGGTGTGTTTGATGAAATGTCACACTGGTTTAAAACACATAAAGGGTCATTGTTCACTTTCCCAATAAAGAACTTCTTTATGGTCTTATAATTCATGTAAAGGGAAATGTGGATTAAATAACAATTGCTCCAAATGCCTTAAAATAAAAATGCAGCTTTACTCCATCATTAATGCTTATAAACATCATATTTATGCTGATATTCAATACAAAGGTCTTTCAGCACTCTTGCTGATGTGATATTGCTTATATAATATTATGAATAAGGGAAAATAGACTGTACTTTATAGGCTGGATTAACTATGTGAACAGTAGCTTTTGATGATGTCTGTAATCAGAAGCTTTTGATTATTATCCATTCATTCATTTTTAGTTTTATGCAGAACCATTTAGCCCTCTATTAGGATCTCAGCTGACACTGGGCAAAGGCAGAGTACACCCTGAACAGCTCGCCAGTCCATCACAGGGCAACACTCACACAACCTTTCACATTTATATTCACACCTAGGAGCAATTTGGAACAACTAATTAGCCTGATTTGCATATCTTTGGACTGTGGGAGAAAAGTAGAGAACCTGGAGTAAACCCACACAAACACAGAGAGAACATGCAAACTCCACACAGAAAAACTCGAACCCAGGACCTTCTTGCTGTGAGGTGGACGTGCTAACCACTATGCCACCGTTCTTCCCCTTTTGATTATCTTGAATGACAATATTTGACTATATTAAAACTTTAGTTATTGCTTTTACTATATATGAGGGTGAGTGATAACTATTATTCATTCATTCATTCATTTTCTAAGCCAGTTAGTCCTAATTAGGGCCGCCAAGAGGCTGGAGCCTATCTCAGCTGACTCTGGGCGAGGGTATGTCCTGAACAGCTTGCCAGATCATTGCAGGGTTAACACACACACAACCATGCACACTCACACCTTAGTCAACTTGAAACAGTCAATTAGCCTACTGTGCATGTTTTTGGACTGTGGGAGGAAACCGGAGTACCCGGAGGAAACCCACGCAAGCACAGGGAGAACATACAAACTCCACAAAGAAATGCCCATATCAGGGAATTGAAACCAGGCTTTCTTGCTGAGAGTTGAACGTGCTAACAGCTGCGCCACTGTGCCACCCTGATTACTATTAATTACTTAAATAAGTTAATTAGTTAAAACAATTTGCACTAAATTGCAAAGTACATGTTGAGAATGCTTTTTAAATTGACAGTCATTTTTATCTCAGATGGAGTGAAGAGCTGAAACAGTGTATGAAAAGAAGTTCAGAAATAGACTGAAATGCTGGCTCCAGTATATACAAATACACTCTCATTTCTGGTCTTCACTGCAAACAAAGTACAAATGAACTTAGAAAACCAAACAAAACAAAAAAGCTCCTAACCTCCTAACAGTTTTTCCAACTTAAATGATCCAGATGGCTCAAGTACATCACGTTGTACTTTGTGCACCTCATATCTTGTCTCACTTTGCTGAGGTTGGCAAGCTTCATTTCCACAGAGAACTGAGTAAGAGATTAAACCCAGACAGGGAGAATGTCAAGCATTTTCTTTTGTGAGCCTGTCAGTAAGACATTTTCACCAGCACTCTTGTAATTGTGAGCCTAAATGTCAAAATAGTCAGTCGGGCCAGTACCGCATGCACCCTGTCAACTGCTCTGGATGCTGCATAGAGGCCAAGAAGCAGTGGACAGTTTTATCAGTCCTCTCAGGTGATTTCAGGCTGATGCAGTCTGACATGGTTGGCACCCAGCTCCTTGTCAGTATCAAAGCTCCAAACAATCACACCTACATTTAAACAGCATGCTATACCACCAGAAAAATATTTCCTTTTAAGAACGACAGTGGCTGACTCAGAAGATGCTATCCAAATGACTCATGTAGACTTATGTCCATCATGTAGTTTCAGGCCATACGGGGAGCCTGAGATGTTGTTGAAATGGCGGCCACTTTTGCTCAGAGATGGACATTTATTTCCTTTAATACTAGTGCACTGATAGTGGTAAAGAGGCTGGGAATAAAAGATGCAAAAAGAAAGAGTGTACACACATGAAAAAGAGAGAATGCAATGGGAGGAACAAGGAAGAGAATACAAGATAGCAGTTTCCATAGCAACCAAGCTAGATGATGGTTAAGGAACTGGCAGTGAACCCACAAAGTTAGTGTGCAGATTTAAATGCTGTGCATGCAATTTGGTTAAATCTTCCTTTAAGCATAGTAAATTATGGTACATAAGAAAGAGGCAGCCCGGTGGCATAGTGGTTAGCACATCTGCCTCACAACAAGAAGGTCCTGGGTTTGCATTGCTATGTAAAGTTTGCATGTTCTTCCCATGCTTGTGTGCATTTCCTCTGGGTACTTCAGTTTTTTCCCCACAGTCCAAAGCCATGCACAATAGGCTAATTAGCTATTCCAAATTGCCCCTAGATGTGAGTGTAAGCATGGATAGTTGAGTGTGTGTTGGCCCTGTAATGGACTGGTGAACTGTTCAGGGTGTACCCCGCCTTTGCCCAGTGCCAGCAGAGATAGGCTCCAGCCTTCCTACAACCTTAGTAGGATTAAGCAGCTAAAATGAATAAACGAAAAAATAAAATAAAATAAAAAATAGAATACTGGGTAAAAGTTTAAACTAAATCTGCACATCGCCCTTTCCCAAAGTGCTTCCTGATGCTTCACTACAAAGCATGGAGTTTGATCATAGTCCAACTTGGCTCAATATCCCTCAAAAGAGATGAAAGATGTAATGATGGAGGAATGAACCCTTTGTGGCCCAAACAGGCGGGTCACAAAGACTGAAGACTCTTCATTACAAACAGATAAGAAACTATGACCTTTACTGTTTACTTTTCTATCTTTATTAAATCTTCTGTATACAACTACCTTTTCTTTAGGGACCAGGGTTTATTGCATTTTCCCTCTTCGGGCTGATCTGTCTTGTAGACACATTAATCTTCCCAATATTGGTGAGAGATCAGCAACATTTAGGCTTCATAAATGCAGAGACTTTAGGAATGTCTTTTAAAAGTAAATAGCCATTTTGACAAGGACATTCAATCATCTAGTCAGACAATCAGTATGTAGTCAGCAAGTTTTCAGCCAACCTGAGAGTCATTTTAGTGACAAGCTTCTGCTTTATTACTGGCACCATGACAGCTGAGGGGAAACAAAATTTCATGTACTGTTATTTTACTGATTTCCTATGCAATCACAAAACCAGGCGGTATGATGCAGTGGTTAGCACATCCGCCTCACAGCATGAAGGTTCTCGGATTCGACTCCTGGGCTTGGGTGATTCTGGGTGGATATTGCATGTTCTCCCCATGCTTGCATGGGTTTCCTCCGGGTACTCTGGTTTCCTCCCACAGTCCAAAGGTATGCACATTAGGCTAATTGGCTGTTCCAGATTGACCCTATGTGTGAGTGTAAATGTGAACGGTTGTGTGTGAGTGTTGCCCTGCAATGGTCTGATGAGCTGTTCAGGGTGTACTTCTTCTTTGCTAAGAGTTAGCTGAGATAGGCTCCAGCCTCCCTGCGATCCAAATAGAATTAGGCAAATGTTTGATGAGTGAGTTACAAAACCAGAAAAGCAAAGAGGTAATAAGCTTATTATAATTACAAGTATACTAAAACTTACACCGCATTGCCAAATGTTTGGTGGCACTTGACCATAGCAGCCATATTTGGGTCTTCATCAAACTGCTGTAACAAAGTAGTGCACACACTACTGTGTATGAATGAGCACAAATCTCCATGACCATGCTTCAAACTTTAGTGAAAAACTTTCCCAGAAGTGTGGAGGATTTTATAATGATAAGTGGGAAGTAAAACTTGAATGCTATGTTCATCAAAAATAACAATCACATATGAGCATGATAGTCAGGTGTTCCTCCAGCCACACTTTATTATCTAGGGGAAAACCTTCCCAGAAGAGTGGAGGATAATAGCAGCTAACAGGAACTACATCTGGAATTAGTTGCGCAAGATAGACATATGGAGGTGATGGCCAGGTGTCCACATACTTTTGGGCATATACTATACAGTTTATGTTTAACTGTCAAAAACAACTTAGGGCACACATTTATTTTAAAAAAATCTCACCGTGGAGAGTATTCTGAGCACTGAACCAATAAAGTTAGGAGCATAAATTGGTTTGATGTATATTGTGTTAGCACATTTATGTTTCTTGGACCTCTTTTGTTTCTGTATCCAACTGAGTGGCTTTGAATTAATTTTAAGCTTCTTAAACCCCACAGAAAATGTCATCACTCTCATTCACACATTTGCCGAACCCTTTAATCCTACCAGTGTGATGGGAAGGCTAAAATCTATCCCAGCCGACACTGGGCAAAGGTGGGATACACCCTGAGCAGCTCGCCAGACTCATAGGATCATAGGGCAACACATAGACAACCATTCACACTCTCATCCACACCTGGGGCGATTTGGAACAGGCAATTAGCTTAATGTGCATGTCTTTGGAAACCAACGCAAGCTCCCCATGCAAATGCCCAAGCCCGGGACTCAAACCCAGGACCTTCTTGCTATGAAACGCATGTGCTAACCACCAGAGAAATTGCTTCTGTACATCAGGTTAAAAAGAGCAGTTATTAAAGTGCCACTGTTATACTTTTAGCTTTTTCATTTCTTTTCAGCACACAGTTGCTTCACAAACTATACATCTGTATTTAAATTGAAAACAGAATCCTCCTTCCAGTATATTTTTTCAAGGACAGAAATACAACATTCCTCATAAAGTAAAGGTCGGGAATTATTGAGCTTACATCATTGCTCAAGTATTTGAATTATATATTATATAATATATAATATTTGATCGCTATATAGATTTTAGGAGCAAATACTTGACTAACTTTGACTGCAACTCTTCAGTGATTTTGTCAGAATCACACATTCTGTCACATCAACACACAAGTACACATGTATACGATTACCAGAAGCATACGCTTACATCAGGCTAATTATACACACTGGTCATTAGAAATTAAAAGGTCGCACACAAGACAAGTTAATGTTGAGCTATGAAAGGTGTTTAAAAAGTATTTTTCTTTTAGAATACACTGCACAAAATGCAATGTTTTGGCAAAATACTTGGAAAACCATTTTTATTTTAATAGGTTTTTTTTGTAGAAGCAGACTACAAAGACATAAAAAAATTACCTGACACCCCTCATTGGTGTTAATTTTTATTTTATGAATTGTATTTTATTATATTTTTATTTTTTTATTTCAGATTTCAGTATATAAATAGATCATAGCAACTAGCTGCAGTATCCTGTGAATACCACGAGTAAAAGAGTTGTCTGATTTTCAAAGAGATAATACTGAGGGTTTCATTGAATCGAAACTTGACAGAGTGATTGTTCACCTTCAAAGGCAAGGAATCAACAGCAACCTGTTCAGGTCGACCCTCTGATAGGTGTCTTCTGACCGTCAAGCGGAATGTTGAAAATAATCCTTGTTGTAAAGCGACTGATGTTGCAGAGAGTCTCCAAGTAAGTCAGAGTACTGCTGGGAGGGATCTCCATCAACTCGGCAACTATGTTTATATTTCTATGTATAAATCGAACACAAATGATGGTGTCTATTTACTTTTGATATGTCACTGCATATGCCATGTTCTTACATTCATTTGCACTCTTCAAGCATTTCAAGGCAGAGGCAATTAAAATAATGTTTTTTATTTTAGATGTGTGATGAAGCAAAGTGTTAAACTGAGTCAATATCTCAGTCTCTAATGGGATCACAACAAATGATTAAAAAAAAAAGAAAAGAAAAAAAAAGAACTGAAGACTGCATACTGATGTCTGGAGGGAAGATTTTGTCCATGTGAATTTTACACAGTAAATCATAGTGTGGTAAAATAAGCCCTGCTGGTCTTCCTAAAAGTATACTTGTGACTGACTGAAATCACTTTATAATTACATTATTAATTATGATAGTTTGTTCTATTACTTCTGAACCTGTGAAAATGACTACATACGTATAAAGTGGCTGTAATTTCTAAAAGGTTTATACATTCATTTTGTTAAACTCCATAAATTATACAGAATTTTGACCATCGCAGGGCCAACACAGACACACAACCATTCACACATAGGGACAATTGGAATATCCAATTAGCCTAATGTGGATGTCTTTGGACTGTGGGAGGCAACCAGAGCACACGGAGGAAACCCATGCAAGCAGAGGAAGAACATGCAAAGTCCACACAGAAAAAAAAGAAACACAGGGCTCAAACCTAGGACTTTTTTACTGTGGGGCGTAAGTGCCAACCATTGCACCACCATGCCGCCCTGTATAAATGATGCTTCTAACTAATGTAATTTACCGCAACTCAAATTTGAGTTGTTTCAAAAGTTGCTTAAATGGCCTTTTCATTACTTGGCATTCTACATGTGTTGCCAGGGAACATTTGGTGAAGTTGCAGAGATTGCTTTTAGTTACTGAGCTGTGACAGTGTGGGACTTTGTAAGTCTAGCATGGAACCACCATCTGTTCTAAAACTCAGAGAAATGTTGATTGCCACATACACAGAAACTTAACTCACGTACACCATTTTTATTCTATGATATGTTTACTAGCAAAATACTAATATACTGTGCAGCAGAGTGCAATCTAAAAGCCGAATTTCATTGCAGACCCTTGATGCTCACTTAGTTATTTTAAAGTATTATGCTCAGGAGATGCATAAAGTGGAATTAATTATTTTCAAAGCACTGTTTGAACAAACAATGCATTTCCTGAATATATCCATTTGATGCATATAAAGAAGAAAAGACCAGTTACACTTTCTACACTATCTGTATCTGTTCCCATCCAGCTGTACTATTTCACAGCACACACTTTTCCTCCTGATCGTCTGATTTGATAGATCATTGTGGGAGCAACAGGCATGTCAGGCTATTAGGAAGGGAGATTAACTGAGGGGTTATGTGGCTACCATTTATTTGGTTACTACAATATTTTATGAACCAATTTCTCCATCAGAAGTGACACAGTGATCAGTGGGTTCGGTGTGTGCCTTGCTCCAGGGTACTTCAGCCATGAAGGTGGAGGAATGGAAGGTGCAGCTCACCAAAGGTATAAAGACGTAGATACGCAATTGGTCCATTTCGGCACGTCAAGTGGACGCGCGCAATCTGCCATCTTAAAGCGCTGCGAGTTTGGAGCATATCCAAGCAAGGCATAGAATCAAACCCTGAGGCTACAGAGTGGAAACAACTGCAAGAAACTAACAAAAACAATTTCGTATAAAGGTCACTAGTCTATCAAGGTCACTTGTATTGCATATATAATAGTATCATAGACACTTTTCAGTTATTGCTGCCTCGTGATTATACACATCATGTAATATATATAACAGTATAGAGGCACTCTGATAGTATACTGACACTATTAAAAAATGCTGGCACCTCCATAAGTTTGAATTTTGCTGCACACTATCTTGGGCAGTCAAGAGCTGTAATTTAAAAAAATATATTCAAGAGATATAATATTTATTTCATAAAGTTGTCAACTGTTTCTAAACAAAATTGACACTGTGTATACATCAAAGTTTCCTTTGCAGTTATGTGATATAACTTTTATGATACAATAATGAAAAGCTGCCTTAATTCATGTGTATATAATATAAAATGTATATAAATATGATAACGATTATTCATTCAGTAAAAGTGTGAGCTATATGTGGATTTTCGAATAAGTTTCAGTATTGGATATATTGGCAATGGTTCAATGGCGAATTCATACGGGTGCGGTTTTTAATAGTGTGTGTGTATATATATATATATATATATATATATATATATATATATATATATATATATATAAAATTGTATTATATTAATGTAATATATGTAAACATTATTAATTACTAGGTCATGTTGTTAAAGCGTGATATTGTTAAAATTATATTAATAGTGTTATATGTTTGTCAGACATATTGTGATATGAATTTAATTCAGTTACCTCTTGGCAGTTAATAATTGTTTACATATATTTGAACATGCATTTGTGTGTAAAATTAATAAAGATTATGGCAAATTTATAATTTATATGAGGCCTTTTTTATTAGTTTAATTTCATTATTGATTTTATTGATTTAATTTCATTAATGAATTAATTTTCAGTCATTGAGCTTGGGAAATGTGCAATAACTCCTGCAGGAAATCAGTTTGTATT
Organism: Neosilurus hyrtlii; assembly: GCA_028564935.1. Taxonomy (NCBI): domain Eukaryota; kingdom Metazoa; phylum Chordata; class Actinopteri; order Siluriformes; family Plotosidae; genus Neosilurus; species Neosilurus hyrtlii. The sequence continues at coordinate 13,099,403 of JAOUQZ010000047.1, forward strand.
ATGTACACAATTTACAATAGAATCCTTAGACCAAATTATTGCCCTTTGGGCCAGTAAACAGTATAAATATTGAAATTTAAACAATTATTTTTATTCATTGATAATAATAGATATTATTTTTTTTTAGTCTTACATTAATATGAAACTAATTTTGAGAACCGGAATCACACACAAAAAAAACCATAATCATGCTCAGGTAAAAACTTCACTATGCCCAGACTAGTCCATAACCTTCAGCTATGACTAATGACTCAGAGTAACTTATAGCCTACAACTTAGTATATATAGGGCTATTGGCGATGGTAGCCAACACCAGAGCTCACAGAGTCAGTACACAAACAAAATCATTTTCATCAAGTCCATCTGAATCAACACATATCAACATTTGATGTATTAGTCCACTTTATTTTAAACAGGTCTAGCTGACAGATTATAGCCTACTGTCAGCTAAACCCGTATATGCGGTTGCTTTTTGATGATAAATAAGAAAATTTGACTATAAATAATAGCTTTATTTTCACATTTTAATTAATACTGGAACAATTTCTTGGTAGCCCTATAAATTTTTATACATATAAACCCCAGTGATTGAGGTTCGTACTGTATACTAGACATGCGAGGCGGTGTTGTTGCCCCAAGTTTTTTTTCCCTATATACCATCATTCACCCTACAAAACCCAGGGCATAAGTTTATTTACTTGACTCAGTCACTCACTCATTTTCTGAACTGCTACACCCTGCTACATCCTGAACAGCTCGCCAAACCATTGCCGGGCTAAAACACACATAACTGTTCACACTCTCATTAACACCTAGGGGCAATTGGGATCAGCCAATTAGCCTAAAGTGCATGTTCTTGGAGTGGGAACAAACACATGCAAGCACAAGGGAGAACATGCAAAGTCCACACGGAAACTCATGAGCCCGGAGACTCGAACCCAGCATCTTCCTGCTGTGAGGCGGACATGCTAACCACTACGCCACCATGCTGCCGCTTTATTTATTTATTATTTGTCTGTAAGTTAATAACTTCCTTTTCATAGTTTTTAACACATTGTTTGTGATGAGTAAGTGATCACCGAAGGATGTTTGCAATAAATTTGAGTAATAATTTGTGCACTGATGAGGGATGCACTCCTCAAACGCTCTTGTTAGAAAATATAACTTGTCGTTATGATAGTATTGTATTGTATAATCCATTGTTATTGTTTTCCATATCTTACATTAGAAATGTGGTAATTTCTGCCATAATGAAATTATAGTTTTGTTTCTTATTGTATAAAATGTGTATGAATAGACAAACTTATGCTGTCCTGTGTGCATCTGTACAGCAGATAATCCCTAATCTTGAATAAACAGCTTCTCTGTTGAAGTTAGACTTACAGAGCTCACTTCTGTCCACTGTCATTTCTGCCCCAAGATTGTTTTTATTGTTATTGTAGATGTTGTGTGCTCTACTGTTTATTCCACCCACACGTATGCTAGCACAGTCTCTACACCCTGTACAGCTGAGCGAGCAGGATACCTCTGGGGCACCCATTAATGTTTGCCAGTGTAATATCGCAAATGCAGAATTAAAAAATAAAGATTGAGCTTAAAAAATAATTGCACTTTTATTCTGAAGCATCTGATTGTGCATGACTTTAATGTGTTTACAAATAGAAATAGAATCACTTAATGGTAAAAGATTTCTTTTTAAATGTATAGCTCTGAAGTCCTCTGCTGCTTTGGTTATGTGACTGGATTCGTCATTATCACAGGTTTTATAGTGTTTGGCAAATTGACAGAGCTGCATAATTGAAAGATTTGAATGTAAAGAAGAAAAAAATTCCATCAGCAAAGTCTCTTGTCAGCATTCTTTGGAATTTTGAGAAGAATCTTCTCCTAATGTTTAAAGAACAACTGATAGAGAGGGGAATTCACTATTTATCCTGCTCTGTGAAGGCTTTGCTATCACACACACACACACACACACACACACACACACACACACACACACACACACACAGAGACCAAAATTGCTATTACTGGAAAAAAATAAGTGTAAAACAAGCTAGCTATACAAATACTCATCTTTATGACTGTATTGAATAAATACATTAAAGTTATTTATTGTTTCAAGAAAGCAAGTGAATTCACTGGCTCAGCACATTCAGCATAGAGACAAATCACTGTACACTTTCATCACTGGATGCTTCCCACGTGCTGGGAGAGTATCTACCTTGAAGTTGGAGCTAAACATTTTACGAATTTGTTTCCGGCAGGATGGACACACAGAAAGGAGGTACTTCCACCAACATTTCTAACAACCATGAAAAAGTTCCTCCAATCTGAAAGTGACTATTGTGGAATGATAAATTCGTCTTGAGCTGCTTCTACAGCTCTCTGCTGTTTGTGAGTGGAACTGCATTTGCAAATGACAGTTTGAATCCTTCCACTCCAATATCCACCCAACCCTCGCATGGAACATGAAGCTTGCAATTGACCAATCAGAACAGAGAAGGTACAGAGAGTAGAAAGACCATAATTAGGAGGAGGGAGCCAAACAAGCTGTCCAGCGCATTCAAAATCAGCTTTTCATGGGGAGGTGGGGAAGCAACTTCCTAAAGAACTGTGGAGTTTAGGAATAAGGGTTTAGCTTTGGAGGGGCATGTGAGGCTAGAAGAGGGGTTAGCCATTTTAACCATTACAATAATTTGTGTATTCTGGTGAAATATTACTGCACCTTTAAGGAATATGCTTGCTTTCAACTGGGGTAAGAAGGTTTTTGGGTGAGAGAAAAACTGCATTTCTCTACCCCTGGGGGTATTCTTGCCTTGAGCTCAGGATAGATTTTGGATCCACTCTGGAAAAAGATGAGTGAATGAACGACAGTTCGAGCAAAACACAATAACAGAGCAAGTGTCCTTTATCAGCAGGAAAAGATTCACATTTGCCTGGATGATGACAATAAGACGATTCCTTTAGATATGATTTAACATTCACAGCATATCACAATTCAACCATCCACAACTCCACAATATTTCAGAATAAATGTGTTTATTGAATATAGGCGAGTTGTTTACAGCAGAGAGATCTTCTAAGATAAAATGATATACTCCACTTCTAACAGTTCCCATCCAGCACCCAATTCCTGTTTCATAGCTTTGCTTACTCACACAGTTTACAGACAAATTTTATATGGTTTGACTTCTAGACCTTAGACAATTAGATTGATTGATCAAATACTTTAGATTGAGCCTTTTAATTGGATTAAGCCTACTAAGAGATTGGATGTAATGAATCAGGATACTGTAATTCATTTGAGCACTTGCAGAAAACTCTGGAGATTTGAACATTGCAGTGCAATATTGTTGAGCGCATTTACAGACTGCATTTATCCCAGAAGTACAGTAGTTTTAAATGGTTTGTGCAGTGGAGCCTGTGGAACTGCATTTTTAAAGATAGCAACTATAATGGTGTAGCAATTATATAAGAGATTAGCAAATGTCAAGATATATTAGTTGTGCAGTGTTCTTAATTTACATGCCTACTGTTTGCTGAAAAGTTTCTTTCTTATGTATAGTAACTATAATGCTTTATTTGTGTTTCACATTAAAACCTCTAACCTGCTAAAGATATTTTTTGTTCTCTCTGTTTCTTTATTGATTATTTCTTGTTGTTTATTTTAAATCAATATTTATATTTGGTTATCTATGCGATATATTATGATGTCCTTTCTGCTTCCATCTTACCTTATGTTTCTTCGTGTAGTATAAATTATGTTAGAAAATATATATAATGTTTAACAGTAAAATACTAGCAGCAAAATTAACAGTAAAAAAACTGCACAATAAAATTACAATAAACGAATAAAAATGTACTGTAACCATAATAAAATAATGCCGTTTAATTAATATTACCCTCATTCACTTTTTGTAAGGGATTTATTGTGATCAGGGTAGTGATCAGTTGTGATGAAATAATCCACTGTGGATGCGACAGCAGTCAATTACAGGGGACCACGCACAGACTCATATGCGCCTAGAGGCAAATTATTATACCCAATTCTCCTACTGGCATGAATCTGCAGGAAAAAAAAATCTCTGTCAAAGTCCCTGTAAAATCATAATACAGTTCCTGTAGCTGAGCTCCATAGGCAGGGAACATGACTGAAAAACACACAATCTAACTCAGGTAGGGAGTCAGACTTTTGCCAAGCAATACGACACCAAACATGAATGGGAACATGAGCTTGTTAAACGGATAATTAATCTAACAAGAGAGGTGATAAAAAATGCAAATAAAGAAATCAGCTAGAGAAAGACGGTGAAAAGAAGACTTCTATTACCTTTCCTGCTTTCACCACAGACCACAGTTAAGAAATGCAGGGGAGATTTTTTTATTTACTTCCTCCTTAATAAGCCGCACTACTCTTATAACACCAGCCTCAGACATCTATTGATAAAGATATCGAGAGCTCCACATTTGTGGCTAAATCTATATGTTATGGTCACTGAAACCCAGGGCTACAGTTTGAATGTTTCTTGTACATCATGTGCCCAGTGAAGTGCAAGCTCAGGTATAGGGTGGTGCCTGGTATTGCTACTCTATTTGCACCTTGCTCCATAGGCATGAAACATGACTTCAGTGGCTGTCTGTGCTATGTCACTTACTTGATACTAACTGGCTGCTATGTATATCTTACACAACAACAAAACTGAAAACAAACATAAATACAGAAAGGTCCATTTAAATAGAGAGGTTTATTAAAACATCTCCTATCCATGGTTTCTGCAAAAACGCACCAAGTTCCTTTAAGTGACTCAAAGAGCTGAGTTGCATGCAGTGTAGAGATGTAAAGAGAGACATTAAACACTTAAATTGTAATAGTTTAATACCTGCAGAGGTGCATGCTGGGATTATAGACATTTGAGAACTGATGGTCACATTCTCTGCAGCAACATGGTACATGAACTCATTAAACGGATAATTAACAAGACAGGTGATACAAATGCACTCAGCTAGTGAAGCAGAAAACTCTGTGCTAATCTTTCCATCTTTGCTCCAAACTGAATTTGGGAAATGTGGGGAAGGGGGGGGGGGTGTCTTATACCTTCAGCCTGGAACCCTTATCAATGAGATATCTACCAGGAGCTCTCCCTTTAGGCAGTAAATCTTTATATTACTATTATACAGTAGTATTGTAGTAATTACTGCTATTAAAATGTAACAGAGACAAAACACAGTAGTTTCTAGAATATAAAATGAGCGCTATATCATCATCCACTGTTTAGGACAGCAGATTCTCTCGAAAACACATACCCAGCTGAATGAGACATCTATTCTGTAGGTCTCGCACAGGAATATTTAGCACACAATTGCCAGGTTTGTCAAATGGAGGAGGACAGAGAGTAATGTGGTGTGAGTTTCATGGCTACATAGTGGTGTAGGGGCTGTGGCTTATGTTAGAGCCTAGAGGCCTTATTCCTGCGACTTATAAAGTCAGTACTTGCATGACAGATTGGGAGCTAAATTGCCTGTGTCACTTTTCATATGCAGAAGAATGACTTCAGGTCCAAAGTAATGGCCTAGTCATGTGACACGGTAACCTGTGTGCCATTGTAATGACTAACATCACCAACTTTGCCTAGAACAATATGCCTATCTTAGAGAAAGAAATGGTCTGTGCAGTTGTAAAACAATTAAACATGCAACTAAATTAAGGAACAAGCACTAGCAAGATGTATTGTTATCAGTGATTGGCCCAGTGAATAATTTCAAGCCTCTGAAACCGACGCAGTGTCCATGAAGATCACATGCCATCTGGTGTTGGTGCTGCTCCTGCTGTTCTCTCAGTGCTGAAACTGTGTCTTAATGAAGGACTAATGAATGGACACAGCAATCATGCAAGCCATGCCTCCTTACACATTTCAGTGTGCCTTTCATTCATTTCTCATCCTGATGGAAAAACTGTCATCATAAAAAGGACAAATATCTATCTGTTCTCCTCTCTTCCTTTCTGTTATTACATGCTGCGTGAAGTTCCAGCAGATGGAGCACAGCTGCAGGTCTGATGCACTGCAACAAATGACATCCGAAGAAGTGAAATCTGAAATAGAGTAAAATGTATCTAGTATTTCATATTATAAGATTACCATAAATCAAAGTATATTAAAATTATTTCTAGATTAATTCTATAAGCATATTATTTTGCTCATTATTAACATTTATTTTTGAGGTAGAAGATAATTATATGTCATTACAATAATAGAGTAGAATACACTTATAAGAATAAAATGGTATAATTATATGTAGACTATAATTATAACAATATAAGCTCTTGAGTCAAAAGCAACTGGACTTCTTTTTGTTTTGAGGCTGTTTCACTTCTGGCCCGATAGGCTTCGTCAGTTATAAGAAGAGTTCCAGGTATTTTACCTATAGTTACAGCTGACACTTTAGAAATGGACCTCAGTTAACACGTTCTGATTTCATGTGAGTTGTTATATA
>JAOUQZ010000047.1:13105994-13116440 GCA_028564935.1 Neosilurus hyrtlii
TATATATATTTATCCCACAAAAAGACTTTTTGTAAATTATATATGTTAGGCTAACTGGCTGTTCCAGATTGCCCCTATGTATGTATGTATAAGTGTGAACGGTTGTGTGTGTTGGTCCTGCGATGGACCATTCAGGGTGAACCCTGCCTTCTCCCAGAGTTGGCCCCACGACCATAGTATGATTAAACAGTTTATCAAATAAACGAATGAATATTAAAGTTTTCTCACTTGGTAAGTTGTCAGTTTTGCAATGTACTCTGTGAGGGGTCATGAGGTGCAGATGCAAAATGAGGATTAAAGGATTAAAAGATGTTCATTCATCTATTCTTTTTCTGAACCGCTTAATCCTAATTAGGGTCGTGGGGAGCCGACTCTGGGCGAGGTCCACACCCTGGACATCTTGCCAGGCCATTGCAGGACCAACATACATGTCTGGCCGACACAGGACCAACACACATGTCTGCGCGATTATCAAATCCGGATTGATGCCACAGCCATCCGTGACAGGGAGTCCATGGGAGCTAATTAGCCGAGCTCTCATCTGAGGGAGGGATGGCATACGCTCACTTCCCTGTGGCTCACAGCGATCACCAGTCAACAGATTAACTGAACAGTGACAGATTAACTGAAATATTAACCATCCACTTCAAGGCTAATACAGAGCAAACAACCAAACAACCTATTGGCTGTATAGTCTAACCAGTTCACCTAATGTGCATGTCTTTGGACTGTAGCAGGAAACCAGAGCACTTAGAAGAAACCCACACAGGCACTGGGAGAGCATGCAAACTCTACACAGAAAGGGGCCTATCAACTGTGAGGTTCAAAACTAAGACAAGTCTTGCTGGGAGGTTAGACTGCTAACCACTGAGCCACTGTGATAAGCCATCAGGAACATCATCTTTAATATTGACATTATCAGCTTCTTATTCGGCACCCTTTCTTTTGACTTTTTTATAGGACACTCACTGTACATGAATAGGCTTCATTACTCAGACACGAGGACTGTTTTAGAGCATGTCTTTGATGTACATCTCAAGGAACACACAGACAGGCATCAGAGCAGGAGGGCTATGCAGAATAAGGTTTCATTCCTGTTTAATGCAGTATTGAAAAGTGAAGCAGTATACTGTAAGTCTGCACCCACTAATAATGACTAGCATGAACTCTGAATAGAAGCAGGTGGGAGTTTGATGTGCACTTGAACAGATTGGTAGATGTGTACAGTTAATGGAATATGAGCCTTCTTTTCAAACCATAAGTAAAGTCATAAATATAGCTGGTGTTGCTTTTTATTTTATGGCATTGAGCAGTTGAATATATATTTGTGGTGGGATTTGTGGAGAAAACTGTAAATGGTGTTTCATGACTTATGCAGCAAAGAGTTAAGTGGATGCAGTTTCAAATGAAAAGTGAAGCGCAGCCCAAATTCATACACATGAAACAGGCAGCGGTCAAGAGATCAGACAAACCACACATGAGAAATAGATCAATAGCAGTGTATCAGAATCAGTATCAAAGGCAAATCAAGAAATTAGACAGAGATATAATTCTCAGAAAGATAAATGCACATACAAAAAACAATGTAATGGTTTTAATTTGCTAGTGTTAAATAACCCCCTGATTAATACAGATGTCTGGCTCAGCAGCATTGCACTCCACTGCACCTGCGCACTACTCGCTGACCATGCTGGGACTACTAGTCCTACTCCATGAACCCAGAATTACATACTCATGCCGCAGGAAGAGGCGCACACCATGAGGTGTGGACCAAGGGGCATATGTGACGTTTGGTTACATTATTATTTATAAAATAACAATCAATATTTGATTAACAGTTTAGAGTATTTGTTTAAAGCGGCACGGTGGCACGGTGGTGCAGTGGTTAACACATTTGCCTCACAGCAAGAAGGCCTGGGTTCGATTCCTGGTTTGGGTGTTTCTGTGTGGAGTTTGCATGCTCTTCCCGTGTGTGCGTGGGTTTCCTCTGGGTACTCCGGTTTTCTTCCACAGTCTAAAAACATGAACAGAAGGCTGATTAGCAGTTCCAATTTGCCCCAGGTGTGAGTGTGAATGTTTGTGTGTGTGTTGGCCCTGCAACGCTCTAGCAAGCTGTCCAGGGTGTACCCTCCCTCACCCCGAGTCGGCTGAGATGGGCACCAGCCTCCCCTTGACCCTAATTACGATTAAGCAGTTGAGAAAATGATTGGTAAATGAATGAGTATTTGTTCACTAGCGAGATGTAAAGTGGCTCATTTTCCTCTAAGATTGTTTCAGATAAAATATTAAAATTGCTCAATACTAAAATACTAAAAGTTGTACAATTAAATTTGTGTGCACTATGGAGGAGAAAAATATTCATCTTATCACACTGTGGTGCTTATCGCAGTCACTGAAGTTCTGTTTATGACTCTGAACTCGTTTTGGACAACGCTCATGATTTTTCCTGCCTTATACAGGCACCATGCATCATTTGTAACAGATGGTAACACCTCAGGCACAACATACTCTGCTGTTCATATGCAGTGACGATGCTATACCCGGAATAGCAAACCTATACAGCAACTCTACTACACACACACACACACACACACACACACACACACACACACACACACACACACGGACACACACTCCCCCAATCTCATAATAACTAACTGGAGTCCTCTCATCATCTGACTGTGCCTTAAAGGGCAAGCTTTATTTCTTTCATCTAAGATTTGCCATTTTTCTCTGATGAAAAAATTGTGAAGCTTGACTCTTTCATGACTGCATAACTCTCCTTGGTTGAGACTCTTATCTTTTTTCGAATCACAGTTTTATTTATTTTTCATGCCTCTGCCCATTTTCAGTACCTATGTCTTCAAAGTGGCATTTTGTTCACACTTATCTCTCTGTATCACTTATCACTTATACATATCAACCTTTTTTAGAACTTGGCCTGGAGTGATATGGATCATGGAAGAGATAAGGACAGGAAACTGATTATGTAGAAGAGATGCACACTACTATGATTGTACTGAGCACTATGAGAGGCTGTGTAGGCCATAAATCATTCTTGGTTTCATACCTACCATCATACTCTCATACATACACCACTATACTTCTACACAAACACTAGTACATCCTCTTACACAAAGTTGTACACCCTCTTAAACACACTAGTACCCTCACACACAAACACTAATGCCCTCAGACACTAGTACACCCTCTTACATATATTAATACTCTCTCTCTCTCTCTCACACACACACACACACACACACACACACACACACACACACACACACACACACACACACATACAAAAACACTAGTACATCCTCTCACATTAATACACACACTCTCTCTCTATCTCTCTCTCTCTCTCTCTCACACACACACACACACACGCACACACACACACACACACATATACACATACATACAAACACTAGAACACCCTCTTACATACATTAATACACTCACTCACTGTCTCTCTCTCTCTCTCTCTCTCTCTCTCTCTGTCTCTCTCTCTCACACACACACACACACACACACACACACACATACAAAAACACCAGAACACCCTCTTACAGACAGTAGTACACCTTCTAACATGTTCTAGTATGCTCTCACATAAGCAGTAGTACACCCTCTTACATGTACTAGTATACTCACACATAAGCAGTTGTACACCCTCTTACATGAACTAATATACTCTCACAGAAACAACTGTACACCCTCCTACATGTACTAGTATACTCTTACATAAACACTAGTACACCCTCTTACATGAACTAATATACTCTCACAGAAACAACTGTACACCCTCCTACATGTACTAGTATACTCTCACATAAACACTAATACACCCTCTTACATGAACTAATATACTCTCACAGAAAAACTAGTACACCCTCTTACATGTACTAGTATACTCTCACATAAACACTAGTACACCCTCTTACATGTACTTGTATACTCTCACACAAACACTAGTACACCCTCTTACATGTGCTAGTATACTCTCACATAAACACTAGTACACCATCCTACATGTACTAGTTTACTCTCACAGAAACACTAATACACCCTCTGACATGAACTAATATACCCTCACAGAAACACTAGTACACCCTCCTACATGTACTAGTATACTTTCACATAAACACTAGTACACCCTCTTACACAAACTAGTATACTCCCACACAAACTCTAGTACACCCTCTTACATGTTCTAGTATACTCTCACATAAACACTAGTACACTCTCTTACATGTACTAGTTTACTCTCACAAAAACACTAGTATACACTCTTACATGTACTAGTATACTCTCACATAAACACTAGTACACCCTTCTACATGTACTACTATATCTCACATAAACACTAGTACACCCTCTTATATGTACTTGTATACTCTCACACAAACACTAGTACACCCTCTTACATGTACTAGAATACTCTCACACTAACAGTAGTACACCCTCTTACATGTACTATTTTACTCTCACATAAACACTAGTACACCCTCTTACATGTTCTAGTATACTCTCACATAAACACTAGTACACCCTCTTGCATGAACTAATATACTCTCACAGAAACACTAGTACACCCTCCTACATGTTCTAATATACTCTCACATAAACACTAGTACACCCTCTTACATGTACTATTTTACTCTCACATAAACACTAGTACACCCTCCTACATGTACTAGTATACTCTCACATAAACACTAGTACACCCTCTTGCATGAACTAATATACTCTCACAGAAACACTAGTACACCCTCCTACATGTTCTAATATACTCTCACATAAACACTAGTACACCCTCTTACATGTACTTGTATACTCTCACACAAACACTAGTACACCCTCTTACATGTACTTGTATACTCTCACACAAACACTAATACACCCTCTTACATGTACTAGTATACTCTCACATAAACACCTGTAACAAAGGTCAAATTGTATGTAATATGGGTTATGTTGTGTATATTACACAAAATGTTATTTCTTTTTATTTTTTTATTGCTTAACCTGACATAGAAATGTTCTTTGGGTGGAGTTTGGGTTGACCTTATGCCCTTGCATCCCCAATTGGGGAACCCTGTTACATGAACTGTAACTGTACTTGTATACTCTCACACACACTAGTACACCCTCTTACATACACTAGTACTCTCTTTCTCTCTCTCTCTCTCTCTCTCTCTCTTATACACACACACACACACACACACACACACACACACTAGCACACAAACACTAATACTCTTGCTAAGCTCTGTGCACACTTTATATTCATACACATTTATACAGTTAATTCATTTTATAATCAATAGACGCAAACGCTGATCAAATCAAAGTATGTTTCACTGGCATCCCCTTGTGGTCAGTTTTAACACTGCATAATACATCACATGGGAAAGCTATGAAGGTGTCATGAAGAGTTAATGGTTTGTCCTGCTCCATTTCCACCTCCTCATCTGTCTTTGTTCTGAGCAGCACCAGGATTTATATACTGGACTCATTCATTCACCTTCAGCAACAAGTTATCATGTATGGAGCTTGTTCAAGGAAAAGTGGAAATGAGGTGTGAGAATTTAACCTGGATGCAGGGAACCCCCCCCATACTAATTAGGGTCAAGGGGGAGGCTGGTGCCCATCTCTGACGACTCTGGCAGAGGGCAGAGTACACCCTGGACAGCTCACCAGGCCATCACATCGCAGCAGCCTAATTAGTGTAGGTAAAATTCCTACCTACATATTTCTGGATAGGTGAGGAAACCTGTAAACCTGGAGGAAGCCCATATGGACGAAAGGAGAACATGCAAAACTACACACAGATATTAACCTTAGCTAAGGATTAAAGGATCTCTTGGAGTTGTGAGGCAGTAACCTTACATACTAAAACGCCAAAACAGGTATAAAACACTAGCGTGGTAGCAGAGCATTTTGTCCTCTAGAGATTGTTGAAACTAATTATGTATAAAGCAAATTGGTTAGTACATCTTTTGACTCCCTCTGAAAGAGGATACATGCCACATGAATAACACAGCTGCCATTCTTTCACTAATTGAAAAAACCCACACACAACCAAGCAGGAGGTACGTTTCAGATTTATTATCAGCTGTGTTGTTGGATTTGTACAAATAGATCAAGTACCACAATTACAAGGCTAGAACATTGGACAATGTACACACCCATGCAAGCAGCAGCAGACAGAGTAAAGACTGCACCATAGTTTAACAAAGCATCATTAGACAGACATACATCAATCCCCAGGTAAAGAGGTTACATCAATCACAATGTGACATTAGGACATCACTGACAGAGTCACTGCACCATTACAGTTCACCATTCATTCATTCTTTCATTTTCTAAGCCGCTTAAATCTAATTAGGGTCGCGGGGAGAGAACATGCACACAGAAATGCTCCGAGCCCAGGAATCGAACCTGGGACCTTCTTGCAGTGAGGCGAACATGCTAACCACTGCACCACCGTGCCACCTCACAGTCCACCAGGTTTTAAAAAATGTATTGTATGCTGTTCCACCAGTTATCTCTGGGTAAACTTTCCTATGAAATGGTACAGTCAGCAATTTCGCTTACCATTTGGTTCCTCTGTGGCTACGTTTTTGGGTGACTAAAAAATGTGTTGTTTAAAAAAAAAAACACTAACATGAGACAATAACATGACTTAACTAGATAATGGCATTATCTTGGATAGCTCACTGATTGTTTTAAATCTAAGTAATGTAAAAGAAGGTGACACTACATCATCTTTGTGCTAAGTACAGAAACACTTAAAGGAAGGTGTTATAATGATGAAACTACTTAATAAAGCAGTCAGCGACTAACCCAGGGGCACACACACACACACACACACACACACACACACACACACACACACACACACACAAACAAACAATCACAGAGGCACTTGAGAAAAGACAAACACCACTAAATTGTTAAGGCACCACAGACGAAACAACATAACTTTGAAACAATGACACATTCCACAGACACCGGCCTTTCACACACATCTATTCATTTTATTCCATTTCCTGATTTCTTGTGTCTTTCTTATGGACATATTACAATTATTAAAATTTTGTCCCATTTTAAATCATTAAGAAAATTCTAATTATTTTGGTTTGGCATACCATGATTTCAAAGTCTTTAGAAGTAAAATATTTAAACATAAAGAAAAATTATTAAAATATCAGAATCAACCTGTTCGGTCTCAAAGATGAACAGAGATTTATATGTTACTTCAACATGCTATTATGCGCAACAACGAATATGAAGCGCTGAAATGAACACTGAATCTTCTAATAAAAAGATAATTCCTTCTACAAGGTGCTTAGCGTATGATGTATAAATTATAGAAAATAATACATTCACATATCTCAATTAAAAATCTATTATAATTGATATTAATACCCCAATTCGGCACAGCAATCTCAACAATCCTCTAGCTCTAGCACTCTGAGAGCCAGAGATATCTAAACCACACCAAATGGAAATTGTGTGCACGTTCTGTGTTATGTGGCAGAGAGATTATATTCTCAGAAGGTCATGTCGCTTGTGACAGACGGACGTAAAACGAAATATTTTCAGCTACTGCTTGAGATTTGTCACAAGCAGTTAAAAAGGCTAGTTCAGATAAGGGGTTCCTTAGAACAGCACCTAAAATCATTCGAGGTAATGGAATCAACTGGCTCATTACACATGAACTGCATTGTACGTGAGGATATGTGTAGTGACTATAGGGTGAAACAGAATCTGTGGACTTGGAAAACTCTTCACTCTCTGTCTCTTTCTGATGATGGTGTGTGCTAGGGGAAAGTCAGCTCCCATTTAGACAGCAATGATTATAGATTTTATTCATTGCACTGGAAATTTGTATATAAAAATGTGATTGGGTGATACTGTTTGAGAATCAAATCCAAGTTATAACTGATACGTGCTCATGTCTGGTCAGTAGCCTCGCCTTGACATGGGGACTGTATGGCGAAAACAGTCCTAACCAAGACCAGTGAGATACTAAAGTGGGAGCTCTAGCTTCGGGAAAGAAGTCCCTTTTTAAAAGCCACAACCCCTACGACAGTGGCAATAGTCAGGACTGAGGACATGCCCATGATCTTCAAGAATCCTCCAACCGATGGCAAGTTTCTCTCCCAGAAAGTGGTGACAAATGGCAAAGCAGGAACATCCTGTAACAATATACAAAATAAGTACAACAATAGTACAGAAAAGCATGCCTTGCACAAAGATCAATAGTAGATAAAATACTGTTAAAACAAAATGGAAATAGATTTTGTACCAATGACTCGGGCTCTGCTTGCCAGATCTGACTTGAATGCAGTCTCCCCATTGCAAACAAAATCTGAAAGAGAAGTCAGACAATTCATGAATCATCAATCAAATTCTCTGTATTATAAAAATTACATACATATGCACACACCTACCCACACACATACACCCACACACTAAGTACTGTATATACAGAGTGCAGTGATGCCTCACCTCTCTGGCTGCTCTCTCTCCAGCCTGCACAGCTCCTTCCATATAGCCGCTCCACTCCGTGGCAGTCTCAGTGCCTGCGAAGTAAAGTCTGCCCACAGGCTCCCTCAGGACTCTACACACAGAGAGATGCACTACTCCTAAGCTGGATTTTCTTAGAAATTTACTAGCATATATAAGGTTATATGAAGAAAAAATATGTGGCATGTTATATGTTGTGCAGTATAGCATCATTAAACATAACTTGCTTGTTATTACCATTTATATTTCAGAATAATGGTATAGCTGGTGTAGTAGGGGGCAGAGGGGTTAGCACATCCGCCTCCCAGAAAGAAGGTTCTGGGTTTGAGTCCTGGGCTCACATGTTTCTATGTGGAGTTTGCATGTTCGCCCCGCACTTACACGGTCTTCCTCTGGGTTCTCCGGTTTCCTCAAGGAAATGCACGTTAGGCAAACTGACTGTTTCAAATTGTCCCTAGGTGTGAGTGTGGATGTGAATGATTGTGTGTGTTGGCCCTGTGATAGTCAGGAGAGCTGTTCAGGGTGTACCCTGCCTTCGCCCAGGGTCAGATGAGATACGCTCCAACCCTAATAAAATGAAGTGTTTCGGCAAATGAGTGAGTGAGAGAGTGAGTGTTGCAGCTATTCTTTCTTATTCAGTTCTGTTGGCTTCCTTCAGTGAATCTCAAATATTCTTAGCATATACAGGGGGTCTGCTACCCAATCAGAACGACTCATACTATTCTAAGCCAAAGCTCATTTGGCTGCTGCAACATTACACCTCTCACTAAATGTATATACATAATCATCATTCTATAAACAAATCAATCACTATTATCTAGTTGTAATTTTAAATGATACACTAAAGAGGCCACTTTTAGACTAAGGCTTAGGTCTTAGTTATGGACTCCACATTTAGCATGTGGAGACTAAAAGAGATCACGATATGATCTATTAGTATGCATGAAAGAAAAGTATGAAGTGTAATTCCTTGGGGTTGTGCTAAATCTGAAGGGAGGCAAGGCAGGAGAATTTACCCCAGATTGGACATGTAATAAAGGGCATAGGTATTAAGGGAATGGAAGAGTCATTTCAGATCAATCTTATTTCTTATGCACTTCCAAAGATAAAAATAAAGTTATTTTACTCTTAAAGACCCACATTCCAGAACAAAAAAACAGTGCAGTTTAATAGATGTACAAGGAATAACAGAGCTTGAAAAGAGCCTCGAAAATGTACTTACTTGCCATACTGAGTGAGCACTCCGGGGGGGATGCTGGCTGTATAACAGCCACCTGAGTATTCATCCTCAGCCCAGTTCTTTTCCTCATAGTGCACAGGCTGGAAAAAACAACAACCCACAGTCCGTGTAAACAGAGTTTCAAATAAATATTTTTCCTACCTGAAATCAGACATAGTATAAAAATAACATTTGATTATTAAGTTGACTGATTTAATAAATTGGATTCATTTTATTCTCGTTATAGTAATACACAATAATTTATTACCACAAAGATGCTGTGTCTGTGTGCATGCACAATTTCCAATTCTTGATTAAAATGTAAATATTCACAAATGCGTGTTAATTTTATTTTTGGAACAAACTATAAAAATGTCTTAAAGGTGTGTTAGATTAACTGTAAAATAAAGCATTTACCCACCACTACCAAGCGGAACCTGAATTTGGCTGATGGTTCAAAATTACATTTCAAGCCCGGATCATAGTGCTAGGAAATTATGTCAATGCACCTTGTAGTAAAATATAAATAATACCTCTGCATGATGCCTCATATAACCAATAGCTTTGTATATGTCTCCATTAATTTCTCTATTATTTCTTCAATGACATGATTTATATATATATATATATATATATATATATATATATATATATATATATATATATATATATATATATATATA
>JAOUQZ010000047.1:13128800-13148800 GCA_028564935.1 Neosilurus hyrtlii
TGATGAGTGGGCAACCACGAAACAGGCTTGTCGGGATAAAATTGTAGTACTGTTATTTTTTCCCACATGCAATATATGTATATACACACACACACACACACACACACACACACACACACACACACACACACACACTATATAGAGCTTCATTCATTACACAATCAGGTACTCTTTTAGAAATAGTCCTGCTGACCTTGCACAATTAATACACAAAGGCTCTCTAATTAGAGGATGAATCAGGAGAAGACAGCACATGAACTGTGTAAATGCTCAGTATGTTTGCACTAGATGAATTCTGTCTCTATAGTCTGGTTATGAAATGAAAGAAGGGCAACACCCCTATTATTAAACACAGGGGCAAGCACAGAGATGAAGAAGGGAGGGAGAGGGGGAGGAGGATAGAAGGAGCTTTTTATTATTTATATATTTATTTATTTATTTTACAAAACTGATAGCAATCGCCTCTGGATGGGAGCTGCAGCCAAGACGAGGATGCAGGAAATCTGCCTCAGGGTGGATTTAGGGAAAAAACACACATACACATCTTGCACAGTCAGATGCAGGGAAGCATGGCTCATTAATAAGGTTCAGATGGACATATAAAGACAAGAAAAATGAGCCTTCACCATTCAGGCATAAAAAAACAAGCTAGTTGTATACATGTGGGAGGGGCTATACAGTCCGCCGTGCTGCTACTCTGGAATAGGTTATATCAACAGGAATACTACTCTGAGCACTGGTAGAATAACCCCCGAACACACTCACACACACACACACACATTACATGCACACGATTCTAGAAAAAAAAACGGATGAGTAGAAGAGCAGCACCCAGATGCATGTTGCTATTTAAGCACAGAATGAGTATGAAATGTAATAACCTCTGATCCAAGGTGGAAACTTGCTTTACTGTATGTGAGTCGCAGCAACATTTTGATTTACTCTCATGACAGGCTCCACATTTATGCACTATGAGTACGCCTCAGGGGTTTTCTACCAGACTCCACTGGATGTGACCTTTCACTCTGTGTACACACTCTTTACATGTATGTTCATGTCCGTTTGTATGATTTTCTCTAAATTCACAGGGGTTATTGAAATCCGAAGAATGCATTTGTACCACGTGCGTGCACTACATGTACAAATTAAATAAATCAGGGCAGCAGATTGAGTAATTCTCAGATATTTGTGATTTAGAGCTGCACATTCACGCCAGAGCCACAAAGGAGCTGAATCTACAGAGGAAATCTAATAAGAGCATGCAGAAAGTGTGCGCTAAAGGCAGTGATGCGTCTGCCTAAATTGGATATAAGAGGCAAGAGGGGTGGGATGGCTGCTGTTTTCCCTTCCTTCCTCCGTATTACACACTTCCTTCAGGCACTGATTAGCATCTACAGGCTCTGGCACACCACAATGCTAAGCAAGTCTCTGAGCAAATGGCATTATGTGATGGGGAAAGAGAGAGATAGAGAGAGAGAGAGAGAGAGAGAGAGAGAGAGAGAGAGAGAGCAGCTATGAGGTTTACAGCATAAGCATGTCTGATGAAGAGAGTATTTTTGTCTTCTGAAAATAGTAAATTCTTCTTTTTCAAAGCCTTTGGGAAACTTATTGTTTCCTTATCTGCTTTTATGGAAATGTTCACCCAGCTACGACAGGATCTGAGGGTGTTTATACTGCAATGGCAACAGGCATTCTTTCTTTCTTACCTTCACATAGTGAACTAAAGCCTCTTCTTCATTGACTTTGTAAGTCTGGACCCCATACTCCTTGGCAAGACGCAGAATCCGATTCTGGGTGGGCCCGATGTATGCCCCGCCCAAATCCACCCATTTGGCTTGTTTATTCTAAAGCACATGTCAAATTCATAACTCAGTAACCCTATTCAAAAGATTTAACATAATTAACACATGCAGAACACAGGAGAACATTATGCTAATTTATCACTGGCACATTCCTGAACAACCTGTATAAATTGCTATCGATAGATCAATATAGACATAGGGGAAATCCTATATATGTTTCCATAACCATAATTAAAGGGGAATTAAACCCAAACTTAATAAAAGCTTAGTTACTATCTGTACCCATCAAAATGTGCTATACTTAATAAAACCTTCTTCTTGGAAAAAATTAAAACGAGTATTAACTCCTCACACAGGGGAACGCCACTGTACTTCTAAAAGTAGGATATGACTGATGCTGAAGACACAGTTAACAGTGTTGTGCATTAAACACACTGAAGTATATACTATGCATTCACGTATACAAGCAGACACATGTAGCAAACGTCTGATGTATGCTGATGTATTATGTGCTCATGTGCCTTGCCTTATTTCATTCAGAAGTTTATATTAGATTTAATACCTGTATAATGTTATTATTGTCGTTATCTTACTGGAACTGACATGGCCACTCCGACTCTTGCAATTTCTCAGTCCCGCGACCGTGAGACAAACTACAAATGGCAGCCTTTTCAAATAGGCTAATGCAAACTATCAAACACATTTTAGCAGACTGCAACTTAGAAAATGTAAGGGAAAAAACCCTGATTATGAAAATATGCGTTTTTTCAGTGAAACAGGAGAGTTTGGAAGGCATTCATTTCATTTTCTTTTGAATTTTTTGAACAAATCATAGGATCTAGTTTGGACTTCTGTGTGTCATTCACATGTAACAAACCACATTTTAAAGACTCTTCTCCCTTATTACTCCATCATACCTGAACGGTAAAAGTTCTTCCACCAACACGGTCTCTGGCTTCCAACACAACAGGATTTAAACCACTCTCCACCAATAGCTTAGCCGCACTTAAACCTGTAATGACAAGACACAAGCATCAGAATTACTTTTCTGTCAAATGTATATACACATCTCAGCTAGTGCAGTGTATTATATAGATAGATATAGATAGATATAGATAAATAATGATTTAGATAATGCACACTGCACATCTGGCATGACTGTTCATAGGTCACAATTTAAGGCTTAAAGGGTACCTGTGGTGAATTAGTGTTACCAGCTATTTAGAACGATCATGTCCTTTTGACAACATCAGTTCTTGCCCAATTTTATAGTGTGTGCAAGTGCTACAACACAAGGCATGCTCAGAGACATGCTGCCTTTCTGATTGGCTGTTCCAGCCTGCTAGTGACGTGAACTTGTTGGATTGGCTGGGCTATGTCACTGACCCATGCAGCATAACCAATTAATGCCCAATTCTGAGCTACACAAACAACAAGCACAAAAACCGTGAAAAACATTTCTTTGGTGTCCCTTAACCAATTGATGACAGGAAAGCCACTTTGGATTTACCATCACGCTCATCTTTGGCAGCATTCTCATAATCAGAGTCACTAGAATGTGACGTCTCACTGTCTCCACAAGACTCCTCCCTCTCTGGTTCAAATAGGTAACAATTTACATCCATTTTCTCGAAATTATTAGCCACAATTTAGTTAATAGAAATCATTAGCTCATAGCTTTTTGAACACATTTTTCCAAAATGAATCGCTCGCTGAATAGCTGTTTGTTTACTTGTGCTGGACAACCCACCCAACTAGTTCATGTCACTTCCATGGAAAAACGCCTGCTAACCATAGGTTTAGTCTCCGCTAGTAATTCATGGGATAACATTACCAGTTTTGTGCTTTTTATGGTCATTTATTTTAAAATAAGCATCTGTATCAGTTAAGCATACTATATGCTATATTTTATATACTCTAAGGATGGCCAATACCAGTACACTTTAAAGCTTGCCTTTAACAAATGATGAGAAAATGGTCCACCATTTTCCTTTCCTTTTCTGAAACGTTGGTCGCCAAAATTCTTGACCTATAAAAACTCTAGCATGTGCACATGCAATACGTGACTAGCTTATTTTAAAGGCTCTATCTTTTTAGTATTAGTTACTTTGAACTTATATCACTGAAATTAAAAGAGTGTTTTATCACAGTACTATGTATTAATAAGCAATTTTATAGCAATCCAGTGTGTGAAACAAGATCAGTTTTCTTATGTTACAGAACACACTGATACTGATACAGGTTTACAGTTGAAAGAATCGTGACGAAATTACTGGCATATCTCGGATTTTAGTCCTGTCAGAATTCATGATGTCTGCTATTTTAATAGACTTTGAGCATACACACATCTGGAAAGATTAGGCATTATTCTGTCTTCTCTATAATACCCATTAAATATAAACCCAGGTAACAACCTGCACACTCTGGAACTACCTTTGACATTATACAACATTATACAATGACAGACAATTTATTTCTGTCCAGAGCTGCATTCATTTTTCACTAAAATCTTAGTGATGGGTTGATGGGAGAGTGGAGTCTTCTAGGTCTTTTCCAGAACATACCAAAGGATCTCAGTGAGGTCAAAAATAATTCCTTATTCTTGCTGAACCATTATTTTGCAATTTTAGCACCACTTAGGTTCCATCACTTTATGTGCTTCTTGTCCTCTTTGATACATCAGTTGCTCCGAAATAGAGTCAATCTGGATGACCTTTTACAGTGCTTCACGACGCTCCCTAACAAACTGTCCAATTTTTATGCTCCCTAACAAACTGAAGTCTTTTCTTCTGATTAACCTCAATAACAAGTTGCTTTACTACCATATAGCTCTTTTGTCCCAGTTGAGTTTTCCTCACATTTTGTCTGCATAAATACTCTTACTTCAATATTAAACATAGCCAAGAGTTCTACTGTTGACGTTTTATTGATTTGACTTTAAGCGTTTGAGTGATTTCCAATCATAGTGAGTGCAGTTATTTTTCCAGTACCATCTTTTCCATGACCACAAGATATTTCTTCCGACATGGCTGCGAAATTTTGTGAAAAATCGAAATGTGAAATTTTAAGTGTGGAAAGCATGTGAACCATAGAGAAGATTCTCTAATCTTTTTCTCTAACTTTGCCGACATCCTGTTACAACATTACAAGATTTAGGTCAGTAAGATCATGGTGTGGTGGTTCCTCTACACAGACACAGCCTTCCTGTTGACCAGGGGAAGTGAAATCTCTAGTTCTGTTAGAAAGACTGCACTGGTTTTACAAGAGCTACACCCAAAGAAAGGAATACTAAATCACAAATCTACAGCAGGGTTTAGTGAGTGACGGACTGAAATCTCACCCTCTCTCTCTGTGTATAATTTGAGCTCTTATCCTCTTAGACCTTACGCTTAAGTTTTGAACATCTGATAGGTGTAAAACTGTGTTTTTTTATACAAAAGAAACCAACAAGACTAGGCAAACCTGGTATCAGTCACATACAAGCCTGTCTTAAAAATAACTCACATACTGTACTATTTGCCCCTAGAAAGATTTCTCTTTTGTATTCCTTTTGTATATTATTCTTTCAATGTCTCTTTACAAAATTCTTCCTATTTAATAAGTAAAAACTAAAGTGAGTAAATGTTGACTTAATGTCTCAAACTTTCAAAAAAGCTTTTTACAAACCAATAGACAGTGTTTGAAGAGAATTATTAAAAGATCATGGGGACAATTAAGGTTGAAAAATACCAAGATTATTTAATGGTTAATATCCTTTGCAGGCAAGACCACAAATATGACAGTGCAGGAGAAAACCTAAGCAGTAAGACATGCAGCTGAGCACGTATGCACTCCAACTACAATCCAGGAAAAGAAAAACAGCACTTTAAATGGAAGAAGCTAAAATACACAGCTTGTTGGCGTCTAGACAAACCAGGCCCCTCTGTCGACACTCGTGACGTCTATATACTTTATTTCACCAGCAAGTCAGAGCCAGAATATTATGTTAGTATGGTGTGATATAACCTTCTCAGTGGATTCTGGAATATTTAAAAAGACTTTCATATAGGGTTTTAGAAGGACAGTGGTTCAGTAACACCAAATTTCCACTGTTCATCCCTTGAGACTTGACAGCCCTTGATGAACTGCTTAGTTGTATAAATAAGAAAAAAATTTATTTGTTCTGGATATGCCAAATAATGTTAATGTAAATGTTTTACTGCTTTAAGTCCAGCAAGGATTATATAGTGTATAATGTACCCTTTAGTTAATATAAACAACACTTTTGGCAACTAGAACTGACAGTTTAGTCAGGTGCCTTGAATAGTTTATGTGAATAGTCTTCTCCCATTTCAGCAACCCTCAACAAACTTTCTTTTTCTTGTCTGTTGGTTTTTGGAAAACCTTTGTATGCCCTGGTTTCCCATCATTTAGCACCTAAGTCCTTTCATTATACCGCGGGATGTGGAAATTGGACTTGCACCAAAATACACGTTGCTTTTAGTATAGCTGTGATTGCAATGCTGGCTAGCCAATCTAGCTACTGTTATTCAGCCCTGTTACCTACATCTGCTAAAGCAGCAGGCTAGCTTTATATCACGTTGAAAGTAAGCTGACGTTTGTTTTTTATATAAACTGTCAGGGAACACTGATTGATCACATTCAGCCTAACACATCCTATTTTATACTCCTTGGCAGGTGTAACTGTAACAAGATAATGTTATTCTACACATACCTACTGGATATGAACAACCATGCCATTTGATTGGCTAATCAACTACTAGGCTTTCACCACAAACAACTTCAGTAGTTACGTTACAAAAAAAAAAAAAAAACGCTATGCCTAACACGAGGCTGGTTCTTCTGTTCAATCTCTAATTGTTCCAGAGCTGGTATAACATGCATCAGTGGAAGCACGTTCTTGCCTTGTCCCTCACTGGTTGGCAGTTGTGTGATAGGAAATGGATCATCTGGATCATCCAGTCTGAAAAAGAGGATCAGGGTGACTATATCAAGGATAAGCCATGTCAAAAGCTTGATTCTTTGATTATTTTTCATTTCATTTTATTTCGAGCCACTTTATCCTTTATTAGGGTTGTGGTGATTGGTTGCCATCCCAGCTGACTCCAGGAAAAAGAATTCTGTGATCGGTGAATCATTTCTGTCCATAATTTGTTTCTATTTATGCAGAATTCCTAAATTTTTACATCCAACAGCTTTAAGTTTATGAATTCAATTAAACAATTAACTTAATCTACTATCCACATAGCTGATTAGATAAGCATTGTGTTTTGTCCATAATTAATAAGTACACAACTATTAGCGGTGAAGCACAGGCATACAGCATGATTTCAATGGCTGTTTCATGTCTGTGCCAACCCTAACACAAATGTAAAACTGATTGGCGGCAGTATAAATAGGGTGGTTCACAACATGTTTAGTGCAAAAACACACCAAGTTCCTTTACATGACTCAATGAACCAAGCTGCATGCACACATTCATACTTTATGTAGAGTAGAGATGTTCTATCTTTCTACATTACCCAAACTTAAATTTTAAAAGTTTTTATTTTAGGTCTCACACTACACAGGTGCATGCTGGGAGTATGGACATTTGAAAACTGATGGTGTTCTGATAGTGATGATGTAATCAGTGTTTTGTGGTCATCACCCCATCCTCCAACACACACCCACACACACCCACACACACACACTTTGCTACAACACAGAACATGAACTTGTTTAATCGATAATTAGACTAACACAACAGAAAACCCAGTGTTAACCTTAATGATGTAGGATACATAGACCACGCACCCAATAGGGTTAGTTATGGCCACCATGGTAAATCACCATCAACTTCCAATAGTAGCAAAAAGCCAGATGGTAACAATTCATTGTCAGTCAATGGGACATCAGTTTCCATAATTTATCAGTAACTATGAGACCTAAAGATTTCATCTATGGCTCATTTTGCTACTCTTTTGCTCCTAAAACTATCGCTGTACCTGCGTGTAGCTCAGCATTCCAAGTCCTCAAAGAAGTAACAATAGGATCTTTCTATAAAACGCTTTCCGATAATGCTTGGAGGGAGTGTTGCGCTAAGTGAGTTATGGAGTGTTATGCAAGTTATCTAGTCAGATATATATAGATATATATATATATATATATATATATAGCAAGCTAGCTAGATAGATAGATAGATAGATAGATAGATGCCTCCTGAATGAATAGATAGATATATTCCTCTTGGCGTTTCAGACATGTTCAACTGGGAAGAGGCCCTGGGGTCAACCCAGAACACGCTGGAGGGACTACGTCTCTCGGCTGGTCTTGGAACGCCTTGCAGCCCCCCCGGAAGAGCTGGAGGAAGTGGCTGGGGAGAGGGACATATGGACCTCACTGCTTAGGCTTTTGCCCCTGTGACCCGACCCTGGATCAGATAATGATTATGATGATGATATATAAATAGTATACAGGAGCTCTGGCTTTAGGCTGTGTCTAACTCTTTATATTACTACTACCTTTCTGCCAGTGTATATTTATACAGTATGGGCACTTTATGCTCTCTCTCTCTCTCAGTCAGACTGTCTTTTCCTTAGTACCCCCCTTCTCTTCTCAGATCAAGACTTAATGTACTAATGCGAACCCTCTCTCCAACACCCAGCTACACCTGAGGCAGGCGCTGACCTAACCACAGTGACTTTTATTCAATAACTGGATGGAGCAAAAACAAATATTCCATCCTTGATCTATGTCACTGACAGACACACACACACACACACACACACACACACACACACACACACACACACACACACACACAATAAAGGAGCAAGAAAAGGTGACAAACACATGGTGTGCTGAAATACCCAACTGACAGGAGAAACAGCAATTTATAACCAAGTAAATAATTTATCAGGAACACTCCCATCAAACAACTTAAAGTCAGTTACAAGGGCTTAATGCTACAGACATGGTCTCACAATGGTCAAATAGCAAGACTATGCACAGTATAACCTGTTATAAAATGTAGAAATGGATAACGGATTTGGTAGCTGTAGCTTTATTAATTATTGTTTTGATTAATATGAATTAGCTTTTGCATAAAGAAGTCTTCTTAAAATCAATTTGAGATATAATAGCATAAATAAGTTGAGACCTGTGTCAGATGTACTGCTATTTTTGTGGCTTCCCTGGAACTTTAAAATGTGCAAATGTAACAGAGCAAATCTATTAGCCTTAAATAGGCAACAATTAAATTGATCCCACAGAAAGCCAGTCAAAAAGGCATCTGGATTTATTCTTGTTAGTGTCAATACAGCAGGCCCTTTGCTGTTAAACAAGAGTGCGGAGGAACCAGCCAAGGTTTCCATGGCAACTGAAAATGTAAGGATGTGGTCGCTTGGCGAGGATAAATGTAAGCATGGTCTGACTGCCTCTCACTATTCATCAAAAACAAAAGGTGACACAGCAGGCGACTTGAAAATACCAAAACAAATGTAAACTCTGTGAATGTCACAGTAGTCTGGTTTTTATAATGTTTGTTTCAGAAATTGTCTCTAATTGGTAAATCCTTTCCAGCAACAGCTCTTTTTTCCCCTGGATCAATAAAAAAGAAGGATGCTCACTGTTTTAGGCTCAGATTCAGACTTTAACCACACAAAGTGAAAAGCAACATCTCTTAGTGGCACAAAGGTCAATTACAAATTAATGTTTCTTGGTATTTAAAGTTCAATTCAAACTTAATTATGCCAATTGCTCTCTCAGATGAAACCTAATAATAAAGTCAAAGAAGAATCTACTTTACATGCCAGCTTCAGAATTAAATGAGAAATCCTATTATCAAAAAACGCCTGCCACTGGATGTGACAGATGGCGTAAGTAGTAAGCACATCCGCCTTACATCAAGATGGTCTTGGCTTTGAGTCCCAGGCTAGATGAGGGCGTTTTTCTGTGGAGTTCTCCCCATGCTTGCATGGGTTTCCTCCGGATACTTCAGTTTCCTCCCAAATCTAAAGACATACACATTATGCTGACTGGCTGTTCCAAATTGCTGCAATGGACAAGCGACCTGTTCAGGGTGTACGCCACCTTTTCCCAAAGTCGACTGAGGTAGGCTCCAACCTCCCTGCAACTCTAGTAGGATTAAGCGGTTTAGAAAACGGAGGACTGAATAGGTAAAACAGCTCTACCTCGACTATACCTCTATCCTTAATATTATAAACCATCACTGACTTATTTAATCTTTATCTAAAATGAAGGCTGATAAAACATGCATTTCTGCTTTATCCTGTAACAGATCATATTATATCAATATCTTTTAGATCATCCCTCCATCCACCCAGTATCTATACCGCTTAAGCCAATTTCAGCTGACTTTGGGTGAGAGGCTGGGTACACCCCAACTTTTACTAATAAATTTTTTTCCAAAAAAGTCAAAAATTACTACAAAGGCTTAATCCTATACACAAGGCTTTATCATGAGATATCACACCATCATATTAACATGTATATGCAAATAAACAAGCAGCGGGCATGTTTATTAGTTGGGCACCTCATTCTCTCGTTCTCATGTCCTCCAGTTTAGCTGAAATGATTGTGCTTCAGTAGTGCTGCCAATGGCCTATATGTTATTTATCTGAAAGGCAATCACCCAGAAGCAGATCAGAGAGAAAGATCACCACTGAGCACAGGAAGAATTGGTGCTCTGTCAGAGAAACAGTAAAGCATTATTCGAAGTTGCATAATAAAGCCAGTCAATTTGGAGTCATACCCTTCTCTACTCCATTTAAAGAGATAAAAACAAAGTAATCAATCATCTTCATACATTCTCAGAAGACACTACCATTAAGACAGCCAATTAAACATGTAAAGAATACAGTCTTCACTGAAAGTACTGGAATGGATACATTTCGTTTTCTGCATAATTAAAGCATTTTGTTTAAAGAAGAAAATGAAACATAAGATGAAAGTTTCAACTTTCCTTTTTTGATCTTATTATCTATCTCTGTTGAACAATCTGTGGTGGCCAACTATCCAATTTTTATGAGTTATAGTATAGGAAAAGATAATCCTAAAATAAATAGAGGAAATATCACTTAATATTTGGTTTCATATCACTTGCAATAACTGTACAAGCCCAAGCCATGGTAATACCTTCATCATCCTTGGCTGAGTAGCTCATTTGTTTTGGATCAAGAACAGATCAGATCTTTCTTCACACTCTGGCCATTCCATCACTGGCAGAGGTTAGTCTTGGTTTCACAACTTTTGCAGCTCATCTCTGTACTTCTTTGTGAATTCCAGTGGTTTGCATTTGGTGACTTGGGCTCTATATATTTTTTTTTCGTTCACATGAAACAGCTGATACCATCTGGTCTTCATGAAAGAGTTGATTGGGATACCCTTACCACTGAGGCTGTTGGTGATGACTGTTATTTTGCGTTTTTTCTTCACAGCTTTTAATATGTTTCATACAACCAATACAATGTCTGGATGTTAGTACATCAGTAGTTTCTTTGCTTATAAGGACATTCTTTATGGTCTCACAGATGTATCCCTTTAATCAGCTCCGAAATATCTTGCTTTACTTCCATAAACAGCTCTCTCATCTTCCTGATTTATCTTTAACAAATGCAGTATCCACAGGTTTCACAGTGCAGCTAACTGGGTTATCAAAGGCCAGCCATGTCTCTCAGTGTCTGTGGTAAGAGGCATGTAAAAGAACCATTGCTGTCGTTTGAAAAGAGTAGGTCATTGAGCTGTCGTCAGCGTGTTTCTTCCCTGCGATGGCCTGGTGAGCTGTCTAGGGTGTACCTTGCCCTCACCCAGAGTTGACCGAGATGGGTGCCAGCCTGCCTGCGACCCTAATTAGAATTAAGTGCTTCAGGAAATGAATGAATGAATGAGTATCCATAGGTGAAACCCTGGGTTCTAGATATTCAGAGCTATTAAAAGTTTACACAATCAATCAAACAGGGCACACATGATCAAAAGAAACACTTAACATTCAAATGTTCCAATATTTTTGATGGCTTAAAAATGGTGGGTAAAAACTGCCAGGTTTCATCTTCATCTTCTGCAGCTTAATTTTCTGCAGTTGGGTCGCAGGGGCAGCAGCCTAAGAAGTTTGGTCCAGATGTCTCTCTCCCCAGCCACTTCTACCTGCCCTTCCGGGGGGACACCAAGGTGTTTCCAAACCAGCCGAAAGACATAGTCCCCCCGGTGTGTTGGGGGTGGACCCCAGGGTCTCTTTTCGTTTGGCCATGCCCGAAACACCACACCAGGGAGGCGTTCAGGAGGCATTCTAATCAGATGCCCGAGCTACCTCAACTGGCTTCTTTATACTTCAGGCTCCTCCCGGATGACCGAACTTCTCACCCTATCTCTAGGAGAGCCCTGCCACCCTGTGAAGGAAGCTTATTTCAACTGCTTGTATTCGCAAGCGTGACCATTGGTGAGGGTAGGAACGTAAGTCGACTGGTAAATTGGGAGCTTTGCCTTCTGGGTCAGCTCCATCTTCACCATGACAGACCGGTACAAGCTCTGCTTTACAACCGAGGCTGCACCGATCCGCCTGTTGATCTCCCGCTCCATCCTTCCATCACTCGTGAAAACCACATTGTTCATCCTGAATCTATGGTTCAACCATCGGCCGGATCCTTCTCTCCAGTACTCCTGAATAGACTTTCCTGGGTAGGCTGAGGAGTGTGATTCCACAGTCGTTGGAACACAGCTTCTTTTCCCCATTTTTAAAGGGAAGCTACCACCCCGGTTTGCCAATCAAGAGGTACGGCCCCCGATGACCACACGATGTTGCAGAGACGTGTCAACCAAAACAGTCCTACGACATCCAGAGCCCTGAGGTATTCAGGGAGGATCTTATCCACCCCCTGGAGCCCAAGGAGCTTTTTAACTACCTCAGCATCCTCCACCCCAGTGATGGGCAGACCCCCTCCCGAACCACCAGGCTCTTCCTCTACCACACAGGGCGTGTTGATGGGATTGAGGAGATCCTCAAATTATTCCTTCCTTGAAAAATTCTTGAAGTATTTTATGTCTTGGTGCCAGGTTTTAAGTTGTTTAATACATCTATAGGTAAATGCAAGCAAAAAAAGACTGAAATTCATGGAAGCCATGGTGGTGGAGTAATTAGCACATCTGCCTCACAGCAAGAAGATCCTGGGTTTGAATCCTGAGCTTGGAAAATGCGTTTCTGTGTGCTCTGAATGTTCTGCCCGTGCTTGTGTGAGTTTCCTCCAGGTACTTCTGTTTCCTCCTACAGTACTAAGACATGCACATTAGGCTAATATGCTGTTTCAAATTACCCCTGGGTGTGGGTGTAAGTGAGAATCATTATATGTGTGTTGACCCTGTGATGGTGTGGAGCGCTGGTCAGGGTGTACCTTGCCTCTGTCGGGAGTCAGCCTGGACAGGACCTAGCCTCCCTGCTACCCTAGTAAGATCAAGCAGTTTGGCAAATGGATGGATGAAAGACTGAAATTTATATTAGCCATTTTTTGATCTTATACCCAAGTGTCTTTAGTATATAGTAATAACAAAAGAATTGGCCTTGCTGTCCCAATATTTTCAGTGGGGAGTGTATATTAAACATTGCAGTGTTTCCCATGCTTCTGTTATTGAATGCCTTGGTTTATGTCACATAAATTGAAGTGAACAGTGCCAGCTGAATATTCCACTGCCACTTAGATATGGAATCACAATTAGTTTCTCCTGTTTATATTAAACAATATCAAATCATGAAAATCTGGAAATATAGAGAACCAAAAGTGCTACCATGGACAAACGCGCATTCCAGGAAGTCATATTTGGCATGCCATAAATCTGCAAATACGTCACATACAAAACTAGTGAAGATATTGGCCTAAAATTTTGGAGGGTAGATATTACTTACAAGGACATCAAAATAAAAAAATTATGAAGAAAATCTGAGATGTTCAGTTTCAGTTTCTCTGTAACCTGGTGATTTGGCACAGAATTACCCTATATTTACAAAGTCAGTAGAAATATAGAACATGTTTCTTTGTACTTTTGCCAGGTAAACAAAGATTCACATGAATAAAGAAACCACAGATTTTTGTTTTAGTTGAGAAAACGTTTCTGGTTTGTAATAGCTCATGGTAGAAATTCATCCTAACAAAAATTTTCCAAGAAAGATATTCTGTATAGAAAGGTCTCTCCTATCATATTGTTTAAATTACACATTGTGATCTAATCTTTAAATCATAAAGTTATGGCATATATGTGAATTTAAAATTTGATGTTTTACCACAGCTGTATGTATAGTAGTCAGTCTTTGGGCGTGCATTCTTTTTGTTTACCTTTTTTAGTTTTTTAGATATCAAAGAAAGTTCATAAGGTGATGCAAACCAGTGCAACAACAAATTTAAAGCCTATATTTTTTTTACCCCCTCATCAGACTTGTCCTCAGCACTTTAAAACACATTTCCACCCACACATACATAATAATACAATATTGCACAGAGCCAAAGGGATTTTGCTAGTAATGATGAAGTCAGTGGATGGAACAGGGAGCTGTACAGACTTATCACACTCAAGTTTATGCAATCAAGAGAAACCAAGAAGCACCCAAACACATGCAAACCAAGTTTTGCATGTCTCTGTGTGTCCCCTTTGCCTGGCAGTTCTCCAAAAACAAAATAACAATACCCTAACAGGCACAGGATACACAGGACTACACACAAGGGTCAACCGATTGGATGTTGAATTCCATGGACTTTATGCTTCATTGGTTAAAGAGGTTACACACTGGTGAAATGTAGTGGTACTGACACTTGGGATGGATGAAGAATTGGATAAAATTTAACAGGAAGGAAATGAAATAAAAACAGAATCAGATTTAAAATATTTCCTGCTATTTACCTGATATTTTGCATACCTTGACCACAGAAACTTACAGAGTCTATGGCTATGATTTTGTTTATGACTATGTTTTGTGTAAGTTTGTCTCAAAGGTTTGAATTTTTTATTAGATTGAAATGAAAAAATGAGGTCATACCCATTAGCAATATTTAAGCTATTTAAAACAGGACCTTGTGTAGGTAAAAAGGATGAACCTGAAAAACCACATTACATTAAGCATGTATCAATCACAACAATGTGTTACATGCTGTTAGTAAAATGATTTTTAACAGAAAGCTTACGCCAGAGTCCTTTCAGGTTATTAAGATGAAAGTGTTCACTGCACTGGCTTTACCATGGTGACTCTTTAAAGACTGTGCGATAAAAGACATGTGAAAAAAGTGCATCCCATGGAAATTGCAAATTTTTTCAACATATTTGAACAAGCAAAAATTTCCCTTTCTAAGATACAGAGCCTAAAGTTGGAGTTTTAACATTAAATTGAATTTTTGTAGCCCTTTTCATTATTAACAATTGCGGCTGCATAAAAAGTGCACCAACTTAAAATCAGATTTTCCAAATTGGGTGTTGATGAATGGAAAATTCCTGCAAATGTCTTATTCATACCTGACATCTAGGGTCTGGTTTTCTCTTTGTTTTTGAAGTGTGTACTATCGTTATGCCAAGATCTACAGGGCTCACTATGGCCTTCATAAAAATAGGTTGTGGATGCCTATGGTTTTTACCAAGGGATTTAATAAGGTAAAACAATTATTTATTTAAATGATTTTTTATAATTGATTCATTCATTTTTTGCAGCGCTTAATCCTAATTAGGGTCACGGGGAGGCTGTCACCCATCTCATCTGACTCTGGGTGAGGGCAGAGTACACCCTGGACAGCTCGCCAGGCCATCGCAGGGCAGAAACACACTGACGGCAATGCAGCCTACTCTTTACAAACGACAGCAATGGTTCTTTTACATGCCTCTCACCATAGACCGTGAGAGACATGGCCGGCATTTGATAACCTGCAGATAGCTGCAATGAAGGGACAACAGTGACAACTCGGGGATGGGGCTTGAACCCAGACCTTTGGATCAGTAATCCAACACCATTACATTAAAGATTACAGTTTGTGACTGAAAAAAAAGTCCAGGACTTTTGGAATAATGTACTCTTGACAGATGAACACATGAATCAAAGTTGCTTGAGCAAGAACAAGAGAAGATCCTCACAACAACTGTGAAACATGGTGGTGAAAATGGTATTGATTTAACTATAAATTCTGCATCATATCAAGGAGTGTTTGAAGATAATGTGACGCCATCTTCCTGACAACTGAAGGTGAAGCAAAAATGGACCTTTTACCAGGATAACTGAAAAAATCCACCAACGAATGGTTTAAAAAAAAAAAAAGTGGCCTGCTCCAGCACAATACGGATTAAGTCACAAGGAAGCGTTTTTAGTAAGAGCCGAGTGAAGTTCAAAGTGGCGTAACTGGATGAGAATACGATATAGGAAAAAATACATCGTTTAAAGCATAATCTTCAATATGACCAAGTTCAAATATCCATAAACACAATCTATCCGTGCTAAAATACTTGCTACGCTGATTAATCAAGAGTCGGATTCGTTTAGTGTATGGATGTTAGGGAGCTTCAAATGTGGACATTCAGAAAATGGTTCTGTAACTGTAATTGCTATTTTCTCAAAAGTAGCATTTCCTAATTAGCCACATACAAAGTGATGTAACTCTGTCAATATTCATGCTATAATCATGTATTATACATCACTTTAAAGCATATTAAATTCTCTTTCTAAGTATATGAATATCGCAGTATGTCAGATTTCCTACTTTAATCTGTATTATGCTGGAACGAGTCACAATAAGAGCATGGATTTGAAGTTCAGTGTAATGTGTGAATCTGGCTTGAACTGGTCGGGTATTTTATCTAACCCATTTTATCTAACCCATCAACCCTCAAGAAGTCTGTCATAGCTACCCTGATAAATTAAGCATTACTTGACATCTAGGATTGTTAACAAAATGAGTAAAAGTGGCTTGTCAGAACTGGTTAACACCAAAGAACAGCAGCCAGTGGCTTTGCAGATAATAATTGAATTAACTAAGAGTGATTTAGTCATTAGTAAAGGATAGCTAGAATAAAATGCAGTTTGTTTTAATCTTCTTCAGGAGCCTTTAATGGTTAATTTGGTGGTTGCTAAAAAAAAAAGCAGCAAGAAAAAGAAATAAGGGATGTGAAGCATTAAGCATATGAACAATATATGGTATTACATATATACAGTATTAGGATAGATGGATGATACACTATGAGGACATGATGATGAGGATATGGTGTCTTATACTGGCTATTAAAATAAAACTAACATATAAAAAGCTATTCTATTTCAGATGTGTGTTGGAACTTTAGGATATTATATTACAAAGAGAGACAGGATCCAGTTTTAGTCTCCTAAATTAAGCAGCAACATTTAGTTTGTATTAAATTATCTGCTCATGTACAGAAAAAGAAAATGATGCGACGACTTTCTCAATCTACTCTACTTGAAATCAAAATTTAAAAAATAAAAATAAAATATTTGGTATAAAAGTATATGATGGTAAGAATGCATATTTTTTAAATCCTTTTTAAGAATTATTATTATTGAATTTTACACAAAAGAAATTAACCACAATTGCTGCCAGGTTGTCAATTTCTTTGCGTTTATTTACAAAC
The DNA here is from genome assembly GCA_028564935.1 of Neosilurus hyrtlii. NCBI lineage: Eukaryota > Metazoa > Chordata > Actinopteri > Siluriformes > Plotosidae > Neosilurus > Neosilurus hyrtlii. The sequence goes on from JAOUQZ010000047.1 coordinate 13,146,206, forward strand.
AAGGTGTGTGTAGGTTGCAAAGTAGAAATCATTCATTCATTTATTTTCCGCTTTATCCTACTAGGGTTGTGGAGACACTGGAGTGTATCTCAGCCAACTCTGGGAGAAATCAGGGAACACCCTGAACAGCTCCCCAGACCATTATAGGGCCAATACACATAAACATTCACACTCATACCTAGCAGCAATTTGGAAAAGCCAGTTAGCCCAATGTGCATGTCTATGGACTGCGGGAGGAAACCGGAGAATCCCTGATGAAACCCATGCAAGCACAGGGAGAAGATGTAAACTATCCACAGAATAGGAGTCAAACCCAGGACCTTCTTGCTGTAAGGCAGACATGTTAACCACTACCACTGCCCCGCACAGTAGAAATGATCTTGTGTAATTTAAAATAAAACTTGTGTAATTTAATTTAAAAAGGAAATGATAAAAATACTATATTTCTCACTATCCATTGGATGTGGGTATGATAATATAATAAAACAGTTATAACACTCAGTCTCATACACTACACTAGGTGCCTCATTGGCTATCGGGTCAAACAAGTTTTGTGGAATCACAGTTACACCGTATATTTTTTTAAATACTTATTACCTTTCTGGTGAGCTATGTGGAAACTACCTGTGTGTTTGTCTGTCCACAGTCCATGAGTGCACACTTGGTCCTCATAAGTTATTAACTTTCGTGGGAGCTATATATTCATTTATTTCATTCACTTTCCTTTATTTTCTGAACCGCTTAATCCTAATTAGGGTCGCACAGAGGCTGGCTCCCATCTCAGCTGACTCTGGGCGAGGGCAGAGTACACCCTGTACATGAGCTATATATTATTCATGTTATTATTACTATACATTTGAGAAATTGTACTAAAGTCAAGTAAGATTTCGATAATCATTACATTTACATAGACAGGAACTTTCCAAAGGGTCTAACACTGGGATCTACAGTGGTGCATGAAAGTTTGTGAACCCTTAAGAATTTTATACATTTCTGCATAAATGTTAGCTAAAACATCATCAGATTTTCACACAAGTAAAAAGGAGATTTCTGAGGACCTCAGAAAATAGGTTGTTGATGCTCATCAGGCTGAAAAAAATGAAAAAAACATCTCTAAATAGTTTGGTGTCCACCAATCCACAGTAACAGAATATGTACAAATGGAGGTCTAAGCAACTGAAGGCCTCTCTTGCACTGGCTAATATCCAGCATCAGGAGAATACTGAACAACTGCGGGGCAGCATCGCAAGGAGAAAGCCAATGCTCTTTAAAAAAGAACACTGCTGCTTGTCTGCAGTTTGCTAAAGATCACATGGACAAAACAGAAGGGTATTGGAAAAATGTCTTCTGGACGGATGAAATCAAAATAGAATATTTTGGTTTGAATGAGAAGTGTTGTTTGGAGAAAAGAAAACAATGAATTCCACCATAAGAACCTTTTCCCAGCTGTGAAACATGGTGATGGTAATATCATAGTTTGGGCCTGTTCTGCTGCATCTGGACCAGGACAGCTTGCCATCATTGATGTACCAGCAAATACTAAAGGAAAATGTCAGGACATCTGTCCATGAACTGAATCTCAAGCGAAAGGGGGTCAACAGCAGGACAACAATCCTAAGCACACAAACTGTTCTACCAAAGAAGAATAGAATAAGAAGAATAAAGTTAATGTTATGGGATGGCCAAGTCAAAGTCCTGACCTTCATCCAATTAAGATGTTGTGGAAATACCTAAAGAGAGCTGTTCATTCAAGGACCATTCAACACACCAACATCACAGAGTTGAAGTTGTTCAGTATGGAGGAATGGGCTAATATTTCTCCAAGTCGATGTGCAGGACTGATCAACAATTACCGAAGACATTTAGTTCCAGTTACTGCTGCAAAAATGGGTCACACTAGATCCTGAAATCAAAGGTTCACATACTTTTGCCACTCACAGATATGTAATATTGGATCATTTTACTCAATAAATATGTGACAAAGTAAAATATTTTTGATTCATTTATTTAATGGGTTCATTTTCAAGTTGGACAGAAAACGCGTGTCCGAATGCCCATAACACGCAAAAGGTCAGTGAATGCGTCTACTCACTCCACAAGTAATTTATTTATTAATCTGTATGTAGATATGCTGTGTGTTTGGTACAAAAGTTTCATGTATGTTTTTTATTAATTGCATTATGTGGACACAGAGCAAATATAATTTTAATATCCCTAGTAGATTTGGTTAAAACTTCAATATTAATTACGTTGTTAAACAGAATAAAAAATTCAATCCACTAAACAGATCCGTGTATTACCGTGTAATAAATTGCTTGAATACATGAAAATATAGAGTTTGTGTGTAACATGTCCTCAGCATGATAGGTCTTAAGCAAAAACTTTTAAAATATCACTGCAATCTTTGGAAATATAACATTTCATTTAAGAATAAATATCATATTATAAGGTTCTTAACGCTACGTTCAACAAAATATCAGGTGTAGTTACACAACCGCTGACCAGATAAGAGAAATTATATCTGTACAGAGGAAAACAACCTTTCGCTAAGTTTATCAGCAGGAGATAGGAGCCTGTTTATCAGAAACTCTAATA
>JAOUQZ010000047.1:13152807-13185494 GCA_028564935.1 Neosilurus hyrtlii
ACTTTGGAGCCAAAACAGAGAAGAGTTTAGATGCATTTCTCCCTTGACCCTTGGTAGAAGGAGGGACCAGTCGAGCAATATAACCTAGTGTGTATATGTAAGCAATTGAGAATTAAGTCTCTCACTCAGGAAATTGTTATCAGCCAGTTTAAGATAATAGCTCACCAACTTCTTATCCAATAGCTCAAAATCCCAATATGTATAGGTTTATTTCAAATAACTGGTAACATTTCTGTCAAAACAAAATCCGGAAACACTCTCTGAGAGTCTTATCTGAACATTGGTGATCAGTAATCAGTAACAATTACCTTCTGTCAAGTTACTGACTAAATTATGTGAATTATCCTCAAAGCATAGTAACAAAAAAAGTAATTTATCTGCCTAATAGTCAAAATTTCATGCACTCTAGTAAGCTTGAATTTGAAATGTTCTTGCTCATTACAAAAGTGGAAAAACCTGCCCTCTTGTGGTTGGATATGCTTTAAGTTCATAAAAGGTTTTTCCCAAAAGGTTCTCTCACTCTGATTTCTAAAGTCTGTATAAACTATTAAAATAAATCTTCTCTTCCTATATGTATAAAATTTAAATAGTATGTTTTACATTATTAAATTCTCATATGAAGTCGCCTGTCTGAGTGCAGTTTCCAATAGAATATCAACAGGAACATGAGTACAGGTGTGGATTTAAAATATCTTGATGATATTGTGTGTAATGAGACAAAAAAAAGATTTTAGTCTTGAATGAATGAAGAATGAAACTTCTATAATGAACACACTGCAGATAATCCAAATCCTGTGCTGATCTCATTTAGGTGAGTAGGCCAGGAAAGCTCTATGCTAGCACATCTCCATATCCTGGACAACGTTCCATAGAGAAAGGGCCCGCACCCAGATACGGAGTCAAGAATAGCAGTATGCATTTTGTCTTCCTATGGGTCGTCCTTGGCTGGGTCATAGCAGCATACCTTTACTAAGGTGTCTGTTTGAGCTTGACCATGCTCAGATTGGAATGTAAAGACTGATATCTAAAGGCATATAATGTTACAAAGAATTGTGACCAAGTCCCTATTCAAGAGGTTCACGTGATAGAAAGCCATTTTGCTGTATGTTTTTCAGTACAACCAGTAGAGTGGGCTCTTGCAGCAATCACTTGTCATCACACACACACACACACACACACACACACACACACACACACACACACACACACACACACACACACACACACACATAGCATATTTTATCTGCCTGTATACCAGTCAACATAACTTTTCTAATATAAAACTATGGTACACATTATTTATAAGAATTTCTAATGTAGATTTCCAGAAAATGTATGTGTGATAAATATCAGGTTGACGATCATATCCATGAGCACAATAATCTGAATTTAAAGATGGCCTATTTCCTCGTCTTAATAAAAATAGCAGCATTGGCTTTAGTTTAATAAAGTTAAAATAGATGAAGAGCTTTACCTTTTATTATGGATCTAAAGGATAGTGTGTTCTTTTGTGGATTTAATCACTACAAGAGTTTATTGAGGCCTGGTTTGTTGAGTCGTGTGTGTGTGTGCAGTATCTATGTTATTAATATAATGTATTTCAGATTTATCATAACTGGTAATTACAGGTTTGGGACAACAGAATGAGAGTCAGCTGTGTAGAACATAGATATGGACTATTCTAAAGATGCCTTGAAGAGACTATTTTTATTTGTCACTGTAATAATTTATCTTTTACATTTCACTTTGGCCTGTCTCAGGAGTATGGATGCACATTTAAATCAGTTAGGCTATGATAATTACATAGGTGAATATGAATGCTTCTTTCATTACTTATTTACAGGCGCAGCCTTTTAGAGCAGCTATGAAAATAATCTCACAAGCATCATCTGCACACTGTGTGATGATGTCAAATTAGCCATAAGTTATTGTAGCCTGACTGAAAGTCACAGCATATCATCATCTTGAGAAAAGGGTGTACCATTCTCTTCACCCAGATAATAATATTAGGTTTCAATATGTCTAACAAGATGATTTAAAGCATCAAAGCAGAGTGTAAAACAAAGGAAGTCATTTATTAGATTCACATGTGGAGCTAACAGAGCTGTCAGGGTTGTTGTTTTTTTTTTTTTTTTTTCTTTTTTTTCTTTTTTTAATAATTACAAACTCTGTGCAACTTCACAAAGGGTACAAATTACAGCAAAGCACGACACATACTTTTATAGAAGTCTGCTCTGTGTTATTGTAAACTAATGAAACTCTGATGCTAACCTAAAGAAATGCAGCATTCTTTTGTGATTTTCACATAAGAAACCCACGGGCATTTCTGTCATTATCAACTTGAATATTCCTTTGACAACTCAGTCCTGTTCAGCATAATGATCTTAACCGTGCATGCTATATTTAACCAAACCTACATTAAATGGCCTTTTCCCCGCACATAATCCAAGCACTGACATTACAGTGTCCAACAGCGTCAACAGGGACATTACCCTGGCATCTCCGCAACCTGTGAACAATTCCAGAGAGTTCTCTCACTTTTGTTGGAATGTGTCCAGCCCGGTATGGATACAATACATTCTCAGTTCTCTCATAACACCCCTAAACTGCAAAGTTGTTGCCAGCATCCATTTTTCACATGTTGTGACCAAAGCACTGGAATGCATTAGAAATTAATCAACTGGCAGAGACCAGGCCCAGGTGCAACCAATGTATGAATGTTTCTGTTCTTTGATTTTTATACTGCTGGCTTAATCTGCGTCCATACCAGCACTGCTAATGAATCGTGTAATAGTTTGTTTAATATGGACAGCAATAAAACACATAAAACAGGACTTAGCCATTTCCTTCTTCTTGGCAAGCCCATTCAGTTGCATTCCTCACAGCTGCATGCAAGGATGTACCGGTAGGTGGCAGTTATTCGAGTCCCACCAGAGCACCGCAAACGCACTGCTTTCAGTTTGGAGGTGTGCGGGCGGCAGCAGAAGCATGTACTTTTAAATGGTTGCTTTAGAACGGAGCTGAAGGATATGAGAGGGTCTGAACGTGATGTGTGGCTGCAGTGACCTTCACAGCGAGCCAAGAGTACCATCTGTGGAATAAAACACAGCACAAAATTAAAGGAATTATATATTTCACCAGAGCTATTATATGAAGTGAAATCAGATTTCCTAAAACCAAAATCCCAATTCGTCATGCTTGAAAGGAAACACAAATATAATTAAATATTTTTGAAATTGTCCACTGCAAACATAAAACTAATAATAATTAAAAGTATAGGAAACAGTACATATAAACAAGTGCAGTGGGTTGCATTGCTACCCTTCAACTCCAAGGTCTAATCCCAGGGTTCCCACCCAGTGTTCAAAGTATAAGTATTTAGTACATGGAAACATAAAAAAGCAAACTAAATCAAGAATATTATTGTTTATTTATTATTGTATGGGGGCAGTGGGAGCATGGTGGATTACTGATCCCAAGGTCGGGGGTTCAAGCTCCACTATCAACGGGTTCTCACTGCTGTTCCCCCAGTGCAGCTAACTGGGTTATCAAATGCCGACCATGTCTCTCACTGTCTATGGTGAGAGGCATGTAAAAGAACCCTTCCTGATTTTTGTCAAGAGTAGCTGCATGAAACATGAAAAAGCAAACTAAATCAAGAATATTATAAGTCAGCGCCTGCGATGGCCTGGCGAGCTATCCAGGGTGTACTCGCCCAGAGTCAGCTGAGATGGGCGCCAGCCTCCCAAGCCTCCCCGCGACCCTAATTAGGATTAAGCGATTCAGAAAATGAAGGAATTGATGAATTTTAACGATGACAATGGCATGTAAGATCTGTGCATTTCGTGAGAAATCATAAGTATGATGTGTTTGAGTTGATCTGTTATACTACATGGAAATATAAGAAAACATTCTTGTGTAATAGTGCATTTTTAAACCCTTTCAAGGTTTTAGCACATACTTTGTGAAAAGATTTTTTTGGTTTACGTTTCCATTTTTAAGGTGTGACAGTGACAATGACAACACCACTGTTTCATTATCCACTGAAAATAATATTTATTAGTATATAATACTATATTGCGGGATCATAAATCATCATGAGTGTGTAATGTTTCCTATAGTATATACTACAACACCTTTAGGGAGCGCTGTTTTCTTTTGAATGAGTAGGTTGAACAGAAACAGCCGCCATTAGCTATACAGAGCACTTAGCATTTACAGCATTTGGCAGACGCCCTTATCCAGGACAACTTATCATTTTAAACAACTGAGCAGGTGAGGGTTAAGGGCCTTGCTCAAGGGCCCAACTGTGGCAGCTTGGTAGTACTGGGACTCGAACCCCCAGCATTTCAATCACTATCCCAGAGCCTTCATCACTGCGTGTGTGTGTGTTTCCTCTACTTAAACACCTTTACCTGCACAGTTTACTTTTATTTTGTTTCTTTACATTCATTTAAATTCTGAACAGATACAATGCGACTCAAAGCACAGAGCTCACCTGACCTTCCTCAGTTTTGTGTTTAACTATCTAAATAAACTCTAAAATAAACTATAAAAATCTTATTTTAGTTTGTCTTTCATTATGTTAGTACTACCACAACTCTGTAAAGAGTTTTAAGAGATGCTATTACACAGCTCTTAAACTCTGCACTGCCTTTGCTTGTCTGTGTTCATCCTGATAAAGAATCTGAAATAAACAATAAAAATATCATTTTTGTGTGTTTTTTTGCCTAGGTGCCTATTTAGTATATAGTATATACTAAAATAGTTCTGCACTTCAAGCTTGGTGGAGTTTGCAAAAATGAATATTCCACTTGGTGTTATGTGTCTGGGAATATTAATCGACATCTCCCTCATGTTTAGGTATAACTGTTAATTATTCCCAAATAGTGAACCAATCAGACCGTGCCATTCTAGTGCAATATATGCTAATATTTAGATAAAATTCACTGAATTCATGTAGTGCACCATGTATTTATGTGGTTGCTAATATTTAGGCTGTAAAAATCAAAGTGGTGGAAATTCAAGTTCAAAGTTTGAGGTTGAATATTAGCCTAGTTTTGCTGAACGTCTACAAACTAATTTTGTACACACACAAAAGCAAAGAATATTCCAGAGTAAATGTGGGTATTAATTTAACTTTGAAAGCTGAAAGTTATGATATCTCTATACATAAGAATACCCGTCTTCCAACTATTTAAACAACAGCATCAGGTGGGGTTATTGAGTCTTCTCGAGGTCCACATGGCAGTCTGGAATGGGACTCAGTGAACTGCTATCATTTGTGTGAACCTTCCCTCTGTACAGGGCTGAGATAAGATACTTCAGAGAGTACATAGCTGCAAACAATGAATGGTTCTGTACTCCACGTGTGACCTTGCACCTGTGCTGAGATGGAAGTGTGGCTGATCTCTCCCACACCCGGGTGCAGAAATTATACCGGTTTCTGGCTCTATCAAACAAACACATGCTTACTCAGCAAAGATTCCCCTCAGATGCCATTTGAGCGGGATTGTTATGTGACATTGATTTCTATTATCTAAGTTAAAAATAGAGTTTTATACACATCACAACTCATTTTATGTGAGGATCAGACGATGCACCTGGGCCAGGTTATAAGGCCTTGAGCGATGGTTGATAACAATCAAGCCACCCACAGCAGCCTATGAAAGAAGCTATCCTTTAGAGGAATTCTCTCATAATTAAAGTTTAATGAGTGATGTGATGGTGCATTAGATCTGGCTAGTCAGTTTCCCTGGATGACGCACAGCTAGATGGACAAACATTACTTAATTGATTTGCCGTCTAATTTTGAATAAAAGGTGACTTGCACCAGACCATGAGCCACACATTCCTGCTGCATTCAGAAAACAGACTCCTGTGTCATGGTGCCTATCAGCTGTCTAGTGTCAGCCAAGTGTCACCCATACTGTCAGAGACAATAGCCTGTTGGTAGCCAAAAGCTTACAGCAGAGGGTTGTGGGAAGTCAGACTTGAGCCCACATTGTTTAAGTGTCTCAGGGTAAGAGTGCTGATATAGGATCTGGGATCATCTGTCCATTGAACTATATTTATTATGATGCAAAAGACAAAATCGGGCCTCTAATCAGCACTCTAGAGGTTTGATAATATGAGACTCCTGCAGAGAGCAGCTATTATGAGTATGAAAAGTATGGTGATGTTATTATGTATCACTCTTCAACAGTTAACAGCTACATGTAATGATCGAAAGTACTTAAGCCCCAAGGGCAACACTTTGTGCATAAATTTCCATATGTACACTTTTTCAGTTTCATAACTCAGAATAAATAGGACATTTTTTTAAATGGGTATTTAGATACATGGATTCTTCGAAAGGTTCTTTGGGGGCTGGTTATTGGTTTGACTGTATTTGAGACCCTGTGTCTCAAAAGGGAAAACCCCTTCGGGTTAGGATTACATACAAAATATTGAATGGATACCTCAGAGGTGCAAATTGAAAAACCTCTCAAGGGTTCAATACTGATTACATTATATTGTGTGACAAATGTTTGCTTATCTCATTTATACAGCCAAAGTAGGCATACCATGTAGGCTAAAATGGGAAGTTTGCTGAAAATAACATTAGTCAGCTGTGTGTCAAGAAAAATAACCTTTATTTTTCTGCCATCTTTAAAAATATGTGAAACAACAAAGTGATATTTGTGTCTTCTAGTGAGAAAATAAAATACATAAGAACTCATGCTTGCAGAAAATAGATTAGTTAGATGTATCCTGTCACAATGCCAGTGAATGGGGTTGACAGACTTTATAAGATGGGAGGAGCTTTAAACTGGAAAATCGAGAGTGAAGCGAATAGGACTAGGTGACAACAGCTGGGCAGCAGATGTAGGTTCTACAGCACCAACTCTCCTTTCTTTGTATTTATAGCACGAGTGCTTGCGCAGGTAGATGCTATGTGCTATGCAGTGCTGCTGAAATTTGCATGAAGCCACAAGCACCCCCATAGCTCATGAAGTGTGTAATAGGCTTCTTTGAAGCTGTTACTAAGACAAGCTTGATTTGTAATTTGTAATGAAGTACAATAGTATGCCTGTGACCCTGGATTTCAAATCACAATCCATTTGTGGGATTGTACAGTAAATGTCTGGTACTTGATCCGAACTATTCTATAGTGGCTATAAACTCAGTCTTCAACATGATTTCACAGTAAGTCCTTTAAAACCAACAACCAGTCATATTAGGAATAAGTTAAAGCTGTTACAATAGAATCTGTCATGATTAGTTATGGCAAAGATCTCAAATGGTCCACCGGGACTAGGTGCCCTGGCTGGATATATGAATATGTGAAGAATCATTTCTAATCTAAAACAAATGTCTGTCTGTTCTCAGTGCATTGCAGGTCCGTTATGCTCACTGAGATTTGTATCGTAATTGGAATGGATATGACATGAATGACACCCAAGGAATGGGATGAAATTCTTTAGTGATGTCATAGCATCGTGACAAGCCCTTATCAGTATAAGATGGAGGAAATAATCCACCTACAATAACCTCCTCTCCTTGCTGACAGGTCCCAGCAGTGCTTAGTAGTATAATGCACATTCGACATGCTAAAGCAGAAATGTGCCCTTCCAGGGGTTGAGTTACATAAATCAGTGTCTGCTTATTTGGCTCATACTAAATCTGTAGGTGTAAGGCTGCAGCAAGCTATAGGTTGGGCAAAAGTAGTGATTCAGCCATAGTTCTATGTGGAGCTCTGGAATTTGGCCACTGCGCAGACATTTTATGCACCCCATGTGGACTTATTCCTGGCTAGACCCTGGGACTCACAGGCTGTCTGTATTCACTGTTCTCTGCCAAGGTGTCAGTGTAACCAAGGTAGAGACCACGAAAAAGAGCAAAGGGCATTTGGGCCATGCTATCTGATTTAGCATGAGATCCTAATGGTTGATAGAAAACTCTTTAACTTTCCTTCAACATTTTGTTAGCAGGGCCACATGGATGTACAGTGTATTACAGGGTCAGGAACAGGGTCTGACCTAGGCCATTGGAACTCATTAACCAACATGGATTGTATGTTAATGTTCTGTTGAGCTTCTGTTCAATGCTTACCTCAAAAAAAAAAAACATCATCATGAACAATAACAAAATAAGTCGACACGATGGCGCAGTGGTTAGCACGTCCGCCTCACATCAAGAAGGCCAGTCTTCGATGCTCGGGCGTTTCTTTGTGGAGTTTGCATGTTCTCCCTGTGTTTGCGTGGGTTTTCCCCAGGTACTACGGTTTCCTCCCACAGTCCTAAAACATGCACAGTAGGCTAACTGGCTGTTCTAAATCGCCCCTAGGTGTGAGAGTGAGTGTGAACCCATATTAGGATCCCTATGGACCCAGATGTGCACTCACAGACTGTGAAGATGACTTTTCACTGCTCGTGATATGAACTCTTTGCAGATTGGTATAACCAACAGGACTTCATGTTGGACTATAATGAAGTTTCTCCTACATGGTTTGTATTTTTATCTGGTATCACCCAAATGAGGATGGGCTTCCCTTTTGATCCTGGTTCCTCTCAAGGTTTCTTCCTCGTGTCCTCTGAGGGAGTTTTTCCTTGCCGCTGTCGCTGCAGGCTTGCTCATTAGGTATATGTAGGGTTTGTAGAAGACATGTTTCGATGATTAAATTCCTGTTTACATTTTGTTTTTACTATGTAAAGCTGCTTTGCCACAATGTCAGTTGTAAAAAGCGCTATACAAATAAATCTTAATTGAAATTGAATTGAATTGAATGGTTGTATGTGTGTTGGCCCTGCAATGGTCTGGCGAGCTGTGCTGGGTGTAGTCCACCTTTGCCCAGAGTCAGCTGAGATAGGTGCCAGCCTCCTCGCGACCGTAATTAGGATTAAGTGGCTTAGAAAATGAATGAATTAATTAAAAAATGTATCAATCTAGAGGGACTCATTAAGTCATACATCATCACACAATATCAGAGAATATATATTGGTGACACACCTTGGAGTTGCACTTGTAGATGGGATGTGTGATGGTCTCCACAAAATGGTGTCTCATACACCTGTCAGGATCGGAGTCTCCAAGAGTTCCACTCTCAGCTTTACAGGTAACTCCACGCAGAATGCTCAGCAGAGGACATATGACCAGCAGAAGCACAATCCCTGGTTGGCTAAATGCACATGTGTTCCTCATACTGGCACTTTGGCACCAATGTAAAGTTGAGGAAATTTCCCAGCAAGAAAATGGACAGAGATGGAGCTTCTTCACTTACAGAAAATTCAAAGGTCCATGCCTTGGTTCTGTTGCCACATTTGTAAACAGGAGTATGTGGTGGATTTGTCCTTTATGCACTGCCATCTCCTTTAGCTCAGTCTGTGAGTTTCTTTCTGTGAGGAAGGAAAGAAGTGAATTTAGACCAGGATGAAATGTAAAGGAAAGCCTATTTAGAGTTATGTAGTAGGACTACAGTATAACATTGGGCAGCTACTAGCCAATGGACCATGAAAGAAATCTGTTCTGTGTCAATTTGATCAAGGTGGCTGCTATTGTGTATCCAGGCAGAAATGAGTAGGCTGCTATAGGAGGCATTCTGGCAACCCCTCCTGCTATTATTCTAACAATCCCATCAGACAAAAAAAAATCTGATTTTATTACACTAAGGGGAAACTTAATCCATTAATAAATACACTGTGGTGAATAATTTCCGCAAGAATTTTTCATTGGACAAAGTAGATGTCAGAATATGTTTTCTCAAGACACGTTAACTTTCTTAATTTATTTACTCTGCTAAAATTTGTGGTCTATGCATTTTATCGACCTCTGTACAATGGTATTAAATAAAAATCTTGCGTGCCTTGTGTGGTGGTTAAATTCATCTAGCCAGAGTTTGGCAGAAAAGCTAGTTGGTTCTTGCTCTACTACTTGAAGGTCCCAAAACCTTATACTTGGGTAACCTTTTCATGGAAAGGAAATAATCATTCATTTAAAAAAAATAATAGCCTGCATTATGTCAAAACCTGTTCCGTCCCACTTTTCCTTCATTTAAGCAAATATTTTCTGAATATTTTGTCGAGACCATCATTTGTTCTAAAACTGCAAACATTTCAAGTTCATTTAAAAAACGTACCCTTGTGTTTTTCTTTCTGTACAGAATCATTTAACTTTAACATTCCATGTGTGAGAAATTTATGAATCAATTTGCCTGTTAAAATAAATACACTCTGAAATGTTTAACTGCACCAGAAAACTTGTGTTGCCGGGTTTACACAAGTAGACATCAGAAGTCTGTTCTTAACTGTATCTGTGATACAGATACAGGTTGCAATCTCTATCGCAGGTTTAATATAATGCAGTATAATGGTTATAGTCATCCTACTGCATATGGCTGCCATTTTGCACATAATAATCAAACTGAGCGATATGATGGAAAAAATGTAACTATAGAGTAAGAGAAGGATTTCATGGTCATTAGTCATGGACAGCAGCTTGTAGGCATGAACAATAGCAGTTAGGACGGGGGGAGGGGGGGGGGGGGTCATTCCCTCATCCACCTACCCATGCAGAGAGCCTCATCAGAGCAGGTGAGCAGTTAGATATAGAAGCATGCTGCTTACATCCACAGAATGACAGAACCATCTGAAATCATATTGATGCTGAAAAGACTTTAAGCTTTTGATGGTTCCATGTGTAAAGGGTAAGGGTTTGGTTAAGGTGCAGAACTTTGTAAGCATTATTACACAAGCTCAAAATCTTTTTGCCATTAATTTGATTTCATAGAACCCAGTGTGTCTACAATTAGCAGCAACAATTTTTTATATCTTTTATCTGAGACGCAATATGCAATGCCTCCAGACCAGCACCACCCTTGTCTTTTTAATCTCAACAATTTCTCAATCTGCTGTTTCCTTAGATTTTTTGTGAGAGCCTAATTATGGATATCAAAGATGGCGTTGCATTTGTTGGACATGTGTTGTTTGATTTAAATTTGGCAACATTGCCGTTTTACTCATACTGCACTGAAAAGTTTCCTGTAATTAGTATTCACATTAGAATGTAGCCTGAGCCAAGAACTCTGTGAATAAATAAACTTATTTGATCATGGTGATTTCTGGAGGAGAGAGGTGCTGTTGGAACCAAAAAAAAAAAAAACAACCCAAATATTATTTCCCCAATTGATCAGGCTAATAGCCTTGTTGACAGTGCATTTCACTAGAACAACAATAAGTTCAAATTTACATGTTATACTTCAACTGAAGGCCCAAAAAAATCCTTCATTTCCCATGTTTTATATCCCTGCACTATGTTACTTTTACTGCAAAACATCTGCTAATTATTGTTTAAACCAAATCAGCATATTTTTTTCCTCTACAAGATGAAAAGCAATAAACATTGAAAATGAAGGCCCAAAGTGAGCAAGACACTACAGAAGTGTTGTGTAGGGCTTTCAGGCAAAAATGAGTCAGAGACTTTCCTCTACCTCTCCAGAAGTCCTGTCCAGGGCTGATGCCACACAGCAGGCCTCTGGTCTGAACTGTCCCCTGTGTGCTGTCCTCTGAAAACAGGATATGGTGCTTTTTGATCAAGGTATCACAGGCTTAGTGAGGGGCCTCAGCGTCTAAGCCATTAGAACTGTGAAATTCCTGACATTCAAAAGCAGCCACAGGCCGTGCCTTAGCCTCCATCTCACCAGTCAAAACCACAGTTCATTACTTTTGGGGGAACAAAAGAAATGTTTTATGAGTTTGGGTACATCACATGTGATACAGTGGTTTTAAACCCACTCACTCGCCCACTCACACATGTATACACACACACACACACACACACACACACACACACACACACACACACACACACACACACACACACATTGAAGCAACTGTTGCCTGATACTGGTGTAAGTTGTCCTGTCTCTGGCTCTCATCGCTGTTCTCTGCCTTGCATAAGCTAAAGCACAGACTCTGTCATTTTGAAGAGGATTTTCAAACTGAAATGTGCCTTGGGGCATGAGAAAGGACGGATAAGGCAGAATTCACATTATTTGCTATGATTGGAACAGTATTGCCTCGGAGAAGCAATTTATTCAGTCCATAGTAGATTTAGCAGGTAACTTCTTTAGTAGCCTCCAGCCTCTAAGTGAATCTCATAATCCTGGAAAAAGTCCTTTTTATTCTGGATCATAACTGTTTGCAATTGGTTTGCTGATCTGACTAAAGCAGCTATGCATGCAATACAAGTTGAAAACTGGAATCATTTAATGCTTTGCATGCTATCAAAATTACATTTAGACAAACTAGCTATTAAAGTACTGCCTGTAAAGTATCGTAACGTCTCCTACATGCTGACAAACTCGCCTCCTCTTACATTCATGGCTTATGTCATTGTTTGGTGCTTGTTTGCCCTATTGTCTGGCACTCTTTTAATAAACCAAAGGGCAGATTCCTACAAGACCGTATAACCCCATCACCCACCCCCCCAACCCTACCCATCTGCACCCTCGTAGCATGCCAGGCCCGAGCAGGGGCACTACACTCTAATACCAGCAACCCATGACTCCTGTGTGCCACAGCTAAGCCTCACACTAAATATATCCCCCATGATGAAGATAAGAAAAACAGTGTAGATTTGAACGCAGCCATTGACCAGTAGCAGTAGATCTAGTAAGCCCATGCTAAGCTGACGTTAGTGTTACAATTTAGGTTTCTTAGAATAGAGCATGTCAGCTTGAGGCAATGAAATAGTAAAGGTCCTGGTCATAGGTGTCCCAAAGGACATGATCAGCAAATAGGAACTGCATTATGAAATCCTGCTGAGCATCTGTCTTTAATTTGGCATCCATATTTAAACTTCTCACATTCGAGGCTAGAACACCAGAAAATACAATTAAAATGATAATGAGCAATCTGACACCACACACACCCACACACACCCACACACACACACACACACACACACACACACACACACACACACACACACACAGTGGTGGGTTGGTAGGTTTTGTCTCAAATTGTATGAGGGAAATCATGTGATTACTCTCATCCACCTCCATAAAAAATTAAGACTTAACACAATTTTCCCTGAAAAGCCTCAGCAATGAATTCTCAGTGTCTATCTGTGCAGAGGCAATAGCTCATCTCAGCAGTCAACCTAGCACAGAACACATTGTGTCTCTCATCAGATGCACATACCAGCAACCTGCCCTAGGCTCGGCGCCTCCAACCAACTCATCTGACTCATGACTCATACAATGCATAAGTACCTTGCCTCTGCCGCATACACTGAGGGGCTGATTAAGGTGTCTATGACTTGAGAAAACCCATAAAGAAAAACAAAGCTTTGGAGGGGGTATTGTGATAATAATACTTTAAGTCATTCAAAAAATATGCTCCACAGCAAGTGCAGAACCTCTCTGAGCTTTTATCTCAATCTGCTGGTCAGTTAGATGCCAGCAATAATAACTAAAGACTAAAGGCAGCTCATGTAAAGTGGCACTGTAGAGCCCTGGGTCACCTTAAGATTCAGGGTGAGCTTACCTTCTCTCCAGTTCCTCTCAGGTCTTGATATTCAACCCCAGCTGTACTTTCCTGGACCACAGTGGAAATGCTTCAACAACAGTTGCTTTAAAACCTCCTTCTTCTCTCTCCTCTCCTTCTCTCTCCTTCTCTCTCTGTCTCTCTCTCACACGCACACCGATCGTGTGTGAGCTCTTGACTCCCTTTTTCCCTCCCTCCCTTCCTCTTGCTGCTCCCCCTCCCCTCCACCTCCTCTTCTGACATTAACACCCCTCATTTTTATCGAAGAATCAGTAAGAAAAGGGAAAGGACAGATAATGCACATCTCAGGGATTGATGTGGAACGTGACACAGCAGTCATAAATCACTTTGGTGACACATCCACACAGCTGACAAACCTGCATTCTCTCGCAAAGCAAATGGGGATTCCAGCCATGGAATGGTTGCAGAATCAAAGGTGAGCAACAGCCTGGCCCTCTTTTTACGAGCTTGGGGTTATAAAACTGTTAGCAGAATTAGTTTATTTAAAAACAACTGGTCCAAAAACATAATGATTGCAGTAAATGTAGTCTCCCATAAACAATAGGGTCACCACTGGTTCTGGGAGGTGCTTCACAAATTCACACAGCTCATACAATGTCCAGGCTTGGTTAAAACTTTATCCTCTCTTTAAAAAAAAAAAACAAGTGTTTAATGCAATGGCTTAAAGGCCAATAGGTTCAAAGCACACACACAAGGCATCACATTTAAATTTATAAATAACACAATGTGTAACAAGAAACGACACAATCACCATTTGACAAACAAGTCAAGTGGATTATGAACAGATATAATTGGGATCTTCAGTTATATCCTTTCTTAGATAGAAACGTGAAGTTCACATGCCTTTGTATGCTTACTATACAACACTGTAATCCTGTGTACTGTACTATACTGTATGTACATTTGATCTGGCACCTTTATATGGAAATGACTTAAATATTACTCTATTGTACCTAAACTTGTATTTAATACAAGTTAACATCAGAGATCTATGAAATTTAAAGTCACTTAGCTTGAATGGGAAACATGCTCCAGTAATAATGGCCCTTAAACTGTCTTTATTTAAATCATATATGGATAAATACAAGACACACTTTAATTACATTTTAAAACATTATAAAAACATGTTCTCAACTGTTTAAAATGCATATAATTTTTGTCATTTAGAATGGCAGAACTTGAGAAAAGCATGAGATGTATTAAATTACTGCAAATATTGGCACCAGAGGGGAGTTAGTAATCTTCAAATTGAGGTGTGGACCCAGTCCAAGAGAAAGCTAAGACCTTGAACGGCAAAAAATAAAAAAGAAATTTAAAAAAAGATAATCAAATTCTTCCTATTTCAGGCATTGTGTGAGCATTTCTCATTCAGCTACGTAGAGGCAGAAAACTGCAATGCATTATAAGGTACAAAAACATGTGTTCATAAACTAGTTTGAAAACTTTGAACCTTAGGGGAAATTAAGAGAAAGCTGGCACAACTATGTAGGGCTTTAGGGGTCAAAAGTTTATGAAACTTGCAAAGCTTCTTTGGAAGTCACATTTATATCGCACCTTCCATCTCCTTACCCTCTGACAGGACTATTTACAATTTAGCAGCACAAAGACACCACCAACACTCTCCATTTAGACCATACAATTACAGAACTGCTTCTATTTCTCAAAACATTCTGTCTGTATATGGTACGTGGTAAGGTACTTTACCTTAGTACTTAGTCTGATCTAATTGGTCCATTAAATGTGTAGTATATTCATTAAACTAACTGTCAGAGGGACTTAAAATAACTGATGCTCTGGTTTTGTTAAAACAGTGTCTGCTTTTATGAATAGTAGTTAAATGTTGGAGTTGACATATCATTTCAACAGCTCACTCACTCACTCAGCAACTTTAAATGGCCTTGGCAGGGACTTTCTCACAAAGCTGATTTTTCCTGAGAGGAATCTCTCTCTCTTGTTTGCCTCGTCCATATATTTAAAAACTCTTGTACTTTGTATTACCAAGGACCATGTAAACCCCATGTCATCTTTCTCCCATGTCCGCAACATAGTATCAGCAATTTAAGAATGAATGACACAAAGAGAAACAAAAATAAGTTATTGCTCGGATGGGTGTCAATGTCGAGTTCTAAGAGGGTTTGGCCATATGTATTTTCCCAGGCCCATTCCTTTCCCATTTGATGAAAGAGCACCCATGTGCACCTTCCCTTCTATCAGCTGAAGATGGCTTTCATGTTTCCCTAAAGCCACAACAGAGGACTGCCTTTGAGGTGTTGCATAGCCTGTAATCCAGGTGAAGAATGACATGGGTAAATTAACACTGATGGATTTGAGACACATTTCAGTCTTCCTTTAAAGAGGTCGATTTCAAGTCTTGTTTCAAGCTACATATAAAAAATGAGAAGGTCTCATAATTCTGGGTGATTTATATCCACAAGGTGTATGCAGAAAAACAGTCTCGCTGCTTTCCAAAAATTACCTCCATTGGGAATGCTGACCTGCATGAAAATAGTCTAGCTTCTCTAATTTACAGCCTGTATAGAATAACATTTTTTCATTTTACCATCTAAAAAATTGTCCAGACGGTGCATAGCCAAAGACAACTCACTGATTACTGTACCAGGTATGAATAGAGAAAGGCAGGGAGAACAGGCATACAGTATATATAGAGTGAAGCATACTCAGAATATATTAATCCATGTTTTAAGTCTGTAAGTAAACTCGATTATACCAGTATGTTAAAATGAAGAAGGCTTATGTTGGGAAATTATTTTGGGTCAGGGAGTGCAAACAGCTTGTTTTCCACATTTTCAGCAACACTGTTCTGTTCCAACTAAAAACAATCACTGTGGAAGTACTGCATAGTTCTGTAGTAAGAACTTACACATAATTAATTACAGATCTTTAAATTTTATTAAGATGGTGTAGTGGATAGCACTTTTGCCTCATAGCAAGAAGGTCCTGGGTTTGAGCCCCGGGCTCACTGATGACATTTCTGTATGGAGTTTACATGTTCTCCCCATGTTTGCATGCTTTTCCTCCTGGTGCTCCGCTCTCCTCCCACAGTCCATAGACGTTAGGCTAACTGGATATTCTTGTTTGCCCCAGATGTGAGTTTGTTTGGATGTGTGTGTTGGCCCTAAAATGGTCTGATGAACTGTTCAGGGTGTACTCCCCACGACCCTGATAAAGGATAAGACAGTTTAGAAATGAAATGAGAAGAATCCTTTCCATTGAACCTCTAATTTATAGAGGGACAAAAAACATATTTAGCCATGTTTATCTGAAGAAAGCTGACCTTTAACATCCTGTTTTCAATGAAGTAATTTTTTCTACCTTGTCAAAGAAAGGATATAAGGCTGTTTTTAATGTTTGTTAACAGTTAAACCCTTAGGTCACAGTGGAAAAAGAAAAAAATATGATGAATATTTGTGACCGTGGAAGCATATTACTGCTGAAACTGATAAAACCTGATAGAGAAAAAGTTTGATGCTTAATGTATGAATCTTTTTATTTTAAACGACATTCGCAAGGTTGATTACACTCTCATGGAGAAAACCTTCTAAGAGCTCATCTGATGGCCATTTAAACTTTTTTTTTTTAGCGTTGGTTGGGCATACACTTTTATAAGCATTTTTGTCACCAACATACATAAATCCTTTCAAATGTATTGGAATTCATACATATTTATGATGTTTTCCTGTTTGGAACTTTTAGAGAGCCTCAAGAGACTCAAGAGAGGAAAGCAGATCCAGGCAACATTAAAATCATTACAGTGCATAGTAACCCTAATATCCCAAATTACATGTCCATTACACACAACATTTTACTCCTTCTATTTACATCAGCTGATACTTAGGAACAGTAACTCTACAGTAAACATGCAATTGTCAGTGAGTATGACTTTTGTAGTCACATCTACAAATGATTCGGGTATCACCCTGTTCATTATTATGTTTATCTGATGCCTATGAACTGTCCAGAGGAAGAACAATGTCTCACCGTGTCCTCATACTCTTATTTTAGAAAGTGTATTGGGTTAAATATGCAAGGGGAACTGGTAGGCCTTTGTACTGTAGACCACAAAGCCGATGACTTCAGCGTCCCTGTATCTTAATAAGAGTGGCGGCTTGGGACAAAGATTCAATCGTGTTGGTGCGTGATAATATACTCATCCTGATTCATCCAAGGATCAAGCCTTGATTGCTAGAGCTCTGACTTCAGCAGTATTTTTGTCCTACATCAGCCAGTGACAATCGAATGACGCTTTTGACCAGAGCCCATTTTGGTCTAAGCAAACACGACAGAGCATTACTAGGGTCTGCAAGTCCTGTGAAGTCCTGTACAGTCATGTGAAATAATAAATGCATCCCATGAAATTTAGTGATGCTTTTCAACGTGTTTGCAAAAGCAAACATTTCACCATTTGGTACAGTATGTACAGATAAAGGTGATACATATATTCTAATAAATCACACATAAAATGCATTTTAATTATTTAAGCATTAGGCAATCAAACAAAAAACAAATAGAATAGAAAGGTCACAAGGAAAAAGTTTGTACACCCTTACATTTATCACACCCTGAAGCCCACATTAGGTGCCATTGATTACAACCTCCTGCAGGTGATACCTGTCTTATTTAAACCAGAAATCTAGAGTCTGGTGCCTTCTTTGCTATTGAAGTATGTGGTGTCATCATGCCAAGATTTGAAGAGCACTCTAATGCCTCCAAAAATAAGGTTGTGGAGTCTGGCAAAGGACTTTAAAAGATCTCTTAATTAGTTGAAATAAAGCATTCCAATGTTAGGAAAATCATCAACAAGTAAATGATTGAAAAGACTTGCGATTTTGTAGTCATGAAGTATGTCAGTATATCTCTGGCCACAGTGTTACAGAGGGTGACATGTTTTCTTGTTCAAATACACTGAAAAAAGATCTCATTCTTCTCTCTCATTCTCAATCTCATTAAGACCTCATTCTTATTCACATAACACATGGTTTGCATGGTATAGCACATAAATGTAGCCTAGCATAGCACTTAAAGTTTCTAGATTATGCCTGAGATGTCCTGCTTTTTATTTTTTGTACTGAATTTTGCATACTATACTTAATTTTTACTATGTATACTTTCATCACTGATGTACACTCCAGTTACATCCCAGACTCTTCTACAGATATAATCTCATGCAATAATGTTCTGTAACAACATAATTCATCCGGTACTACTGCAATGTTTATATTAATGCACATGGAACAATACTATTCTTTTCCTATAGTAACTTGTTTGACAGATCCTCATTATAAACAATATTTTATATGTGTGTAATTCTTCAAATGGCAAAGTTTTCTGTGATGAGATATTTATTATTTGTGGAAGAAGTTCCCATTTTCAGTATTTTGTAATGAAAGTGAATGCTACAGCTGTAAGTATATGTTTACCGGACCAGGGAAGCCTTCAGTATGGAGGTCTTTGTGGTTTCTTAGTAAGATATCAAGCTGCATTGTGTTTGCGCTGGTCAAAACAAGCAATAAGAATTGACAAAGTTAAAAAAACTATAAATGTAAATATAAACATGTAAATGATGTAGCATTTCGCATTAAAAAATGTATGTGGTATAAGAGGAATAAAACCCTTTGGGGTGCACCTCACAGTCACAGGATCTCAACCCAAATGGACATTTATGGAAGACACTGGAGTGATGTGTTGGACAGCTCTCTCCACCACCATCAATAAAATTAAGGAAATATTCTTTACAGTGATTCAAGTCAAATCTGTACCTAGGCACAATCAAGCTTTTCACAGTGTAGCTCATGTTGTAGTTCCCCAACACTTTATTCATTTGTTTTTACCCGTAATTTTTTTTACTCACTACAGATATACTGCATACAGTGTCCCTACACTGTGTATATAACAATATACACACATACTGAACAAATGTCATGTGATGGGGTATACCTTTATTTGAACTCTTCCTTTATTAGTGCATGCTTCACCAGGTTGTCAGTGTTCATGTCACAGAGGACAGCTCCATGCCTCTCAGCTGACAGTATGGGTGTAAAAATTGCAAAAGCATCCTCCAGTAAAATTGAGTAGTTGATGTTTATTAAAGCAGGACCTACTGGTTCTCCTTTCAAATCAATAGCAAACTGCAAACAATAGCAGCATGTAAATACTGTGCATATACAGAGGCTAGTGTTGACTTTAATTATTAAATTAAGCACCTCATTTACAACACACTGTGGCAATAAAAGTTACTCCCCAAGAAAACACCATGAAAGATTTTTAAAACATAATATTTTAATGTTCAGTTTATAACTTTAAGTTGACTATTCTTCAAAAGGCTACAGAGTTTATGCTGCTATGGATGCTGTTACAACCGTAGATTCTATTGGACAAAATTCAAGTCAAATAACTGACTTATGTACTTTAATTTGAGTTCATTTCCGAACACACTTTTAACTTTGTTGGTATGGTAAGTTAGGGATAATGCACAGCAAGCTGGTCATTATTGCAGTATAAACCCTTTCAGGCTGACCTGCATCACTGTGTAAGGGTTTATTTCATAATAATTACTAGTTTACTGATCATTTTCCCTAACTTACCACGTGCCTTATTTGAATACGCTGTTTTAATTGGTCAGTTACAGTACTCAGACGTGTGATATTTCTACATAACAGATGCATCTGGGTATGCCGATAATGACCTGCTTGCAGTATGTTATACCTTACTTAGTATACTTTTAAACTGGTGATTATTGGTAACATGTGATGTGGAAAGTATCCTGATACTACAAAAAGTATCAGTAATAAAACCCTTAATCTTAAATTTACTAATACTAAAAAGAAAATGCAGACTGCAGAATAGTGGCAAGGTGAACCTGACCTCTAGAAAGAATGGCAGTTTAATGGAATGAAGTTTACTGAAGAGCACTGGGTTTCTACTTAATACTGTACTGCACTAATAATATGAAGATGGCAAAGATGTCTTCAATCCTCTTCTGTGTATCCCGAAAGCTCCTTGATAAAGGCAGTGTATTCCACTCGTGTATGGCCTTCTAGTGTAGGCTTATGCCGTGTAAGAGAAAATGGCTGGAAAGTGACAGTGACCATCAGAAGGCTGTCAGCAAGTTTAATGCAAAGCAACAACATGCAAAGCAAAGCAAAGAAAATCATCTCAACTGCCTATGCATATCATAACACACTGCTACAGTCAGAATTCTTAAGGGATTCTTAGCCAATGGCCCCTTTAACTGCAAATCAATTAATGGACACTCTCAGTACAGATTTATTTTATGAACAACTAGTCAAACATTCATGCATTTATCTGCTGAACCGCTTAATTCTACTAAGGTCATGGGGAGCCAGGAGCCTATCTCAACTGACTCTGGGTGAAGATGTGGACACCAGTCTATCATATGGTCAGCAAACTCACGATTCACACTCACACCCAGGGGCATTCTGGAACAGCCAATTAGTCAAATGTACATGTTTTTGGATTATGGAAGGAAACTGGAATAAATGAAAGAAACACATGCACGCATGGGGAGAACATGCAAACTCCACACAGAAACGCAGAACCCAGGACCTTTTTGCTGTGAGGTGGATGTGTCAACCACTACGCCACCTGCTGCCCACTGTTCATACTGTTAGCTCATTATTCAGATTTGAACACTAATGTTTTTTTGTAATTTGTTACATATGAAGAGCTTTTATTCTTGACACAAGGTTCTGGTGTAAGCTGACTTCATTTATTTCTAAGGCTGTGATTTTCATCACTGTGACAAATTTTTAAAAAGTCAGGGAGCCTTTAGGTATGTTTCACCAATGCTAACTTTGAGAACCACTGCTCTAAAGAACCAGGTCTGTCTCCGTTCCTAATAAAGATAAAAATACAAAATAATCAACAGCTCCAGCTTCTGGTAAAAAAAAAAACACCTCTAAGCTCTTGTCTTTTCTCCACCTTACTGGTGAATGCTCAGGCAGATGGTTTTGCTTAGAATGTTATGCAGCATAGCACGCTAAATTAAAGAGCTACAATAAAAAGATTTGACTGGGTTTTTCTCAGGGCTGATTTGAATGAGGTGAGGCTTGGAGGTATGTCTGTGGTAGGTTGAGTCTGGAACTTTTCCACCTGGCTCTGATTTCTAAACACACTCTCACTTTTTTCAGCATTGAGTGTGTGTGTGGCTTAGCCTGCTAATGACGGCAGACAAAGCTTCAAGGGAACATGGTGCATTGACTCAAAACTTTTTCCAAATCTAACAAGTCATTGAACTTCACCTTCTCCAGTTCCATCCTGTGTACTGAATATTGTTAACTCACTTTCATGGCAGCATCTGGTGGAAGTGGGATGGAAGTGCTCTCTCTCCAGTTGATCCCTGACAGGAAAGCTTGATAGTTCACCTTCCCAGATTCATTTTCAAATCTAAATGTCAGCATAGTGGCAAAAAAATGAGATTTTATGGAATAAAGCTGTGTAAATAAATCTCTAACTAAAACGTTTAAAGGAAAAGTAACATAGAATTACTTACTTTTGCAGAAGGGCTCTCAGCAGGTCATTGTCCAATGGCAGGCGGAAGGATTTGCAGATGATCTCAGCCTCCTTGGTGGATAGATGCCCACTTCTTTAACATACAAAAAGGAAATCAGGCAAAAAAGTTGTAATGATATCCAATTTGGTTGTGTGGCTGCAATTGCTCAAAAATAACCAGAAGTACAGCTCAGAAATGATAAGGAATCTATGATGGAATCTCAGAAGAATGGCTCAGACATAATAATTAAAAAAAGATTGACAGTCGTAATTTCTCTAAACAGACCTTCAGAAAAGGTAAAATAACTGGGGTTTACAAAAAGACACATGTACAATAATCCCCTGGTGTTCCCAGTCTATTCGCTATTATAGCAATCTATTTGCTACACGCCACAAGTCTATGGATATCATCTGGTTCCAATGCTTGACTTGAACCACTGGAACTAATCACAGCTCCTGAATGTGGAGCCGCAGGGTCTGCAGACTGACGCTGCTCTACCTCACACTTAGTGTTTGTATTCAACCTTAGTGCCTGACCGACCAAGTCTTTCAATAAATGCACACATGCAAAAAATATGCATTCACACAACACCTTGCAACATGTGTACACTCCTGTGATTATACTGATCAATTATAATCATAATCATGATGAAGGTTAAAAAATAATAGTCTATGGTCAACTTTGAGTGAAGCACACATTGAAGCTGAGTTAAGTACATAACGAACTGTGACCTGACCATGGGCCATGCTCCATGTCCTGGTTGATGTAAAATGCAGAGATGTGCCACATAGCTCCTGTCATACCTGTCTCGGTCCTCATGTGTGAAAGCACGCAGCATGTCTGAGAAACTCTCAAACTGTTTCTTCTTCAGGTGATCTTGAGCGATGGCCAGCAGGAGGCCCACATCCAGCTCAGGCTGCTCTCTCACCGAGTAGGTACGGCCTAACATCATGATCTCATGCTCCGACAGCTGACTGTCCATATCTGCCAACAGAGACCTGTAGAGACACACAGGCACTCAGCTGCTCAATCACATGGAGCAGTGTCTGACAAGAAATCCATGGAGAATATGCTGTTTTTACTTGTGTGCATTAGTGAAAACATGGATACATGACATCTATGAAGCAAGTAGGGCTGGACAAAAGTGTGTTAGAGCTTTTTCTGCTGTTTTGGAAATGCACATTCCTTGTGTATTCTGTCTAGGTGCTTTTTGTGATGTGCTTATTTAATACACATTTTGATTTTGGCACCTTACCTGAAAGACTCGTAAGGAATGAAGCCAGTGTTGCCTGAGTCACTTAATGCCAAGAATTGTTTGATTTCTTTTTGCTTGTCTTCAGGAATTGACTTTAATTTGCTCAAAATGGTGCCAATGTTGGCCCTAGGGAACTATAAAAACATAATAACCAAAACACATCTGTGAATAAGAGTAACTGAAACATATTTCCCACCTGCAAAGTACTAAAATGTCCTACTAGGGTCACTGGAAGGCAGGAGCCCATCCCAGCTGACTCCAGGTGAAGGCTTGCCAGTCCAGGGCCAACACACCACCATTCACACTCACACATGGGTCAATTTAGAACAGAAAGATAGCCTAATGTGCATGTCTTTGGACTGAGAGAGGACACCGGAAGTACACACAAGCACAGGAAGACCATGCAAGCTCCACACAGAAATGCCCGTGGTAAGCCCAGGACTTGAATCCAAGACCTTCTTGCTGTGAAACTGACGTGCTAACCACTTGCCACTGTGCCGCCGTGGGGGTACAACTACCAGACCATCACAGATCCAAAACACACGCAACCATTCACACTTACATTCACACCTAGGGTCAATTTTGAACAGCCAATTAGCCTAATGAGTATGTTTTTTGGACTATGTGAGGAAACCCAGGAAGTACTTTTAATGAACAAGTTGTGGGTTCATGGTGAATATTGACAGAGAGAGCCTTTAATGAATACTGCGCTGTGATTGGTTGATAAAAGGTCACATGACCAGAGCTGATTAACACATTTTTGAAACATAATGAAACATGGACATTACAGTACCAGAGGAAACCCTCACAAGCATAGAGGGAGAACGTGCAAACTCCACACAGAAACACACTTGCTGAGCCCAGGACTCAAACCCACGACCTTCTTTCAGTGATTTAGTCACCTTTCAGGCGGATGTGCTAACCACTACACCACCCACCGTGCCGTCCTGGGGATACAACTAACAAAAGTAAAATGTAAATGATTTAAATAAAGAATGTATAAGAACACTGAATGTGCATTACCTCTTCTGCATGCTGTTCCATATAGTTGAAAGCATAATCATCAGCATCCACTAACTTGAATGGCTGGCTGTTTATAGTGATTCTAGCACCCACATATAAGTCCTGAGCTTTGTAGTATTCAGATATCTCCTGTCCTGGCTTCTTCACACGTCTTCTCTCCAGGAATTTACCTCCAACAACTCCTTCAGTATAATAAGTGCATATTGTATCAGTTTATTCTGTAGACGCATTATGAATTTGACTACTTAAGGGTTTTCATTATAAAATGACATTTTTGGTAATCAAGGCTTTTTCAAAAGGGTGTCATGTATTTAAATAACTGTAATTTTAGGTAAACAGACTAAAAAGATTTGATACCAGTTGTTATGTTTATATTGTTAGAATTGTGTTGTGCTTTTACTCCTTAAGGTCAGATTGCTTTCTGTGAACTTTCATTATCTCAAATAATTAGCCTTTATAAAAACAACCAGGCATATTTATTAGATTATGCATTGCATTATGCATAATGCACAACCTTTTCTCTAGTGTTCAGATGTCAATACGTTTAAAAAAAAAAGCAAATGTAAGCACTGGGTGGTGATAAGATGGGGAAGATGGGAGACATACCCGAGTTCCTCTGGGTGGGTTCAAACACGGTTATAGTGTCATCACTGAGGTAGAAAGAGATGATGAATGTGCGGTCCTTGTCAATAGGGTTGTCTGTCAACATTTTGCCCACAAATCTCAGTACATGGCTCACCAGACCCTGCCTGTCATATAAAAGTAATAGAATATAACAATTGATTTATAGTATCATCAACAAGCAAAAAACACAAATCAGCCATAACTTGAAAACCACTGAGACGTAAGGTGGATAACAGTATATACTACACAGGAATGGCTCGATCTAACTGGTTCACTATTTTGGGCTTAGAAGACATTATGAAACTCTTAGTTTCTCACGGTCATTAGAGGCAAGCATAGTGATCATTGTCATGCTTTAAAAGTGGATTAAACCACACACAAAAAACTTCATTTGGTTTGTTTTTCTTATATTTTCATGTAATATATAAATTACTAAAACTTTGAAAGAGTTTAAAATGTTGCTGTTACAAACCACACTTTTCTTCAGTTTCCATGTAGTATATTAGGTTATGTAGTATATTATTTGAGAGTTAGTTCTCAAATTTGATGTGTTGGAAGCTGGAAAAACGAGCAAGAACACAAGCATAATCTCTCAGGATCTGAGTGATTTGACAAGGGTGAAATTATCATTGCTAGATGACTGGGCTTGTGGGGAACTGACCAAACATGGTACAAGGAAGTACAAACAGTGAACCAGGAAAAGATTCCTGGGCATCTAGGGCTAACTGACATGCATAGGGACTGAAGACTACCACGTGTGGTTTGACCCCACAAAAACTGTTGAAATGCTGGCTATTATAAAAAGGTGTCAGGACAGGTGTCTACCACTGAAAATGCCTACACTGGGCATGTGAGCACCAAAACCAGACTATAGCAATGGAAGAAGGTGAAATGATCTGATGAATCACATTGTCTTTTACATCATATGGACAGCTAGGTGCATGTGCGTTATTTTTGTGGGGCGGAGATGACAACAGGATGAACTATGTAAAGAAAGGAAGTCACTGAAAGCATTGTGATGTTCTGGGTAATGTCCTGCTGGGAGACCTTGGGTCTGAGAATTCGTGAGGATGTTACTTTAACATGCACTATCTACCTAAACATTTTTGTAGGCCAAGTACACCCATTTATAGCAACAGTGTTCCTGGACAATAATAGTCTCTTTTAACAAAATAATGCACCCTGCAGATCTGCAAACACTGTTCAGGAATGGTTTGAGGAAATCTGGCCTCCAAATTACCCATTTGTGGGATATGCTGGTCAAACAAGTCCAAACCGTGGAAGCACTGCCTTGCAACTTAGAGGAATTAAAGGATATGTTGCAAACTGCTTGGTGCCAGATCACAGCACACCATTAGAGGTCTTGTGGAGTTCATGCGTTCATGGAACTCAGCGGTTTTAGCAAAACAATTAAGTCCTACACAATAATAGGCAGGTGGATTTAATGTTATGGCTCATCAGTGTATTTACATATGGTTATGGCTGATCAGTGTACATATTAAGCTGAAATAGGATAAATACAAATCTTGCTTTTGGGATTATGTTACTAATTATGGCGATGAACCGTAACAATAAACAAACTTGTATAATGGATTCCAGCACCAACGTCCTAATGCTTAATAGTAAAAACAACAAAAGACCTGTCTGCCATCCATTCAAAATGGAAAAACAGAAATAGCCCAGACAGGGAATTTAACCCCAATTCAGATCAATCAGATACTCAGTGAGATGTTGATAGGTTTAGTTTTAATAATCATTTAGTTAAAGGGTAGACTTAAATATTCAGCATATCCTGAGGCAACTAATTCCAGAAAGCATAGAAAGCATGTGGTTACCTGTCTTTTTCCATTAGCTTCCTGAAATCTTTCTGAGGGGTTTTGGGCAGCAGTCCCTGGCAGGAGCGAAGAGAGTCGTCCTCTGACCCAAAGCCAGTGTAAGGAGGGACCTGGACAGTTGCTTTAGCTAGTGGTGGGGCCTTAACCTCCACAGGAGTGAAGTTTTCTTCAGAACATACACACACACACACACACACACAAACACACACACACACACACACACACACACACACACACAGAGTGATCACACAGAGAGCACTTACTCTCACGGGCGCCTCCCTGCAGTGCTCATCTGCAGCCTGACATGAGGAGACAAAGAAATCTGTTCAGTAAATCATCTTTAAATCTAACGGAACCCATCGTCTGTAAAACAAAACTTAAAGTAATATAAATAAGGTGTGAGATGCAATGGAGACAAGCGACATTGCCTTTCAGCACAACAGCACTGACATCCAAACCCAATACTGACATCAAGTGGTCACACTCACCTAAGACACACCTGACCATATGCAGTCCGTTTCCAAACACAGGCTGAGCCTAGAACATTCTTTATTTTTCAGTCCAACTGATACTGATGACGTTTTGCATGTTTTCCAAAGTACCATGACTTGAACTTACCGATGCCGTATTTGGAACGATAGTACTCTTTAGTGAAGTTGTCGCAGTCACTAATCATCACTCGCCGGCCCCAGACATTAATAACCCCTCCTATGGTCAGATCACAATCTTTGTAGAACTCCTCATGTACAGCACCAGTCTGAGACCATACGTATAGACAAGGACAGTTTAACTTCCTGGATTTTACAAATTCACAATATCTCAGGTAATAAATAAATGTTTGATGATCCTATTTGGGAAATGAGGGTAATAACAACTAAGACCCCCTTTTCATTAAATGATAAATCTAATCATAGCATATTTAGAATGGATTGCATGCCAGTGACATATTTTATTACTGCTTTATAACTTACTTTGAGGCTATCCAACAGGTAGCGACCCCCATGTCCCGCTGGCCCAAATACATTGAGGACAGTACGGTCTGTTATTTCTCCAGGCAGGCGTTTGGGAGTAGGAGCATGCTGTTTAGAAAAAGCAAGAGAAGAAATTGCAATCTGTCTCGAAAACTCAGCTGAAGAGGTATGAGAATTAAAACCTATTATCTTTGCAACAGGGTATTTGCACAAACCTTTCCACTGACATTTATAGCAATAGAAAAATAGTACAATTTCAGAGTCCCAGACAGCATGACAAGATAAGTTAAGGAAAAAAACTAACTGATACTAATGCAGTAATGCTCTATCCAACATTTTTTAGAAATGGATTTCCAGAGCAGAGAGAGAAAAATGCTTTGGGGAGTCTGAGGTTGTGTCAGCCTTGTCAGTCAGGATGAGTGCATGGCAAAGATGATGGTGAAGCTCATCCAAGCAGAAGACAAGAGGGGAAAAAATGGAGAGGTGATTGGAGTACTGTGTTGACCCTTTTGTTCCAGTAACGATGGACGTTTCTGCAGTTTCTTGCATGTGTGTTGTCTAATAATGGAAATCATAGGGCTTGTATGTCAGTAGTGCATTGTTCTCTTCCAGTAATAATGGAATTTAGATGAGTGTGACAACACATAAGTCACTGTGCAGCAAGTGTTCCTCCCTGATTGAACTAGAACAGTAGTCTACTGGCAACAAGTATCCCTGTGTCTAGGATTGGTTTTAGATTTTACTGGAACCAAACAAAGGGGACGGCACAACAGTGTCTCTGCTATTATCCCCCTCTTTAGAAAATGCTCAATGTTCGCCTCAATAAAACTGGTAGCATTTCATGGTAGTAAAAAAAAAATTATTTTTTTATCATGATTATCTCTCATGTGGTACCAAAGGCACCAAACATGGCAGACAGTTCACTGAAAAATACAGCTAAATCGCAACATATAAGAAGATCCTGTCACACACCTTTGGAAGCTTGCTCCTGTGTAAAAATTTAGGAGCAATATCTCGACCTGAGTTTGCATGTCTGACTTCTAATATTTCTACAGTGTCATCTGCCAAGAAGTAGTGCAGGATCAGTTCTCTGGGGTCTCCAAACACACTCTGGGTATCATCCCAGTGGCAGTAAAAACGCAGAACATTGCGGTCATGGTCAAGGAACTGTTTTAAGGTATCCTTCCTCTCATAAGGGCGCAGAGGCTTCATGCTATCCTCCAGCTGTGAAAGTGAAGGACACAGTCTTAGAACACACTGCTGAGATTCCATTTCAAGAACAGAACATTGCAAGAACACAGCCACATACTCACCTCTCGGCGAATTTTAGTATAGGGGTCTGTTGGTGTTGCACCAGGGGCATTGAGACGTACACCCATTTTCCTCAGGAAGTTGAGTGTGAACGGGTCACCGTTTGTTATCATAAAGGTCCTGGAGTAGAAAACCATCTCCTGGTTGATATTAAAATGGTGTATATTGTAAAACTGGTCATTATCAGAAGATGGGAGAGGAATGCGATGGCGATGGATTAGTGTTCCTGTGTGGAGAGGCAAAAACTTAACCCCAAATGGATTACTCAGAAGTGGTAATGATTGGTCATATAAAGGAGTTACCTTGTGGAATGCCACTGTTTTTGAACTCTGGCTCCACAACTTGTATAGTATCATCTTCCAAGTAGAAATAAATTTTACATTTTCGAATCCTATAAGTTTCTTCTCTGCTCTGAGTAACAGCTTCTTGGAAATATGCATCGAAACAAAGAACCTAAAGCAAAAAAACAAAGTTTTGATGACGGATGTACACTTTAATAACTTTTTGCCAAAATGATAACCTTTCATTATCAAACCTTCTTGTCAAATGTTACCCAGGAGGGAGCACTGCCCTCTCCTTTAGGAAATATTGAGCATTTAGGTCGTGCGCTTTGGCCCAAGAGCAATTCTCCTCCAATGCCAGGTTTCTCTGCTCCCACCAACATTGGCACACCATTGGAGTAATCAAAATGCTGAGACTTGTGGAATTTTTCTTTTCCCAGCTACAGAATAAAACAATTTATTGAAAGATTTTAAGCAGGGTTTAAAAACTCTTGCATTAGTAGACCAATTTAATTTACCAATTTAATTGTTTTCTGCACTGTGACTCACTCATCCTAGAACAGATTTTGGACATTTTATCAAAGTTATTATATAGTTTTTCAAAAATGTGATCCAAACTACCAGCCATTTTTTAATGCCAATCGGCTAATACCAACACCTTCACCATTAAGCTGCTGCTGAGCTGAAATTTTTTTTGTTAAAATAGATTTACTACATTTAAGCATTAGTTGCCTGAGATACGGTGTGTTTATTTAATGATATTGTCATGTCACTTTAACCCTTTTTGCCTTTTTTTTATTTATTTTTTATAAATACACATTATTTATTATTTTACTAAGCAATGCAGCAAGTCCTGTAGGGGCGACTGTAATGGAAACTGAAAAAAAAATGTAAACCTTCCCTACTACACTTCCCAGAATCCTTTGCACCACTCACAGTAACCTGACTTTTGAGGAATCTGACTTTTGTTCATCACCATACCTCACTACCGGTACAGTGCACACACCTTCAGTCTGTGAAAATTTGCTCTGAGTCTCTACCAAGTCGAGGTAGCTCCTTTATTATGTAAGACCAGTTTTGTCTCTCTATTGCCAATTGTCTGTCTAACCACCAATTGTCTGTCTGCCTTACTTATCTTGTATTATGTCTGTTATGTTATTCACCTGATCGAATGACCTCTGCCTGCCTCCTTTTTCCTGTTACCTTTTGTAAGTTATAACGCTTTTTAGAAATTGTAACATACAATATTTATGAGGAACCACTGGACAAAAGCACATTGTTGCAAGGAGTTACAATGACTCATCTCTTTGTACATTTTTTATGTAAACTGGGCCTAAGGCTTACAGAAAAAGTTATTTGTGGATGCCTTTGAGTCTGTCTGTAGATTAAAAATTATTTTTTTTTAAATATTCAAAATAAATTATTCCATGGCCCTGCGATGGTCTAGCAAGCTGTTTAGAGTGAATCCTGTCTTTGCCCAGTGTCGGCTGAGATAGCTTCCAGCATCTCTGCAACCCTAATAGGACTGAGCAGTTCAGCATATGAATGAGAGAGTGATTGAGAAATAATTCCATTGTAACACATCTGGGGTAAATTCCAATTGACTACCAATTGAAAAGGAGTGGCTGCTTCAGGAAATTCAGCGCAGGAATCCACCAGGACTGGGTTTGGAACTCCTGGCCTCATCAAAGCAGATTCAAGCCGCACTGAAACGTTGGAGGGGATTTCAAATGTACATTTAAGAAAAGCCTCTTCAAAAAACATCTTGCAACTGACTTGCAAGTGGTTAAAAAATCAGCAATCTGATATCAGACACTGGTGGACATTTACACAAAATGTCTACAAGAACTTATTTCTGCAATAGGGAGCATAGGTTCTGAAACCAAAGATGTGCTTACTTTATCCATTTCAAAAATATACTTTCCTTTTTGATGTTGTTGTTGAAAAGCTAGTTTTCATTTTGGCTTTGTTTGCTTGGCAAACTGATGGTGAAATGTTTGTTTATTCAAATATAGTATTTTTTTCCACATGACTTTATGTGCTTCGAATTTAGTAGCAGCAATTTGGGGAAGAACTATATAAGGGTGTGATGGTCATCCATCCACCAACTTCACACTAAAGACTTAAGTTGGCGGTGAGGTTCCATACCAGAACCAGGCTTGCTGTGTGGTGACAGTATTAACCCCAGCATCGCCATACCACAATAAACATGACTTTTTCCAGATTAAACTAAACACAAGCAAAATTCATATTTATAAAAATATAACATGTCACATAATAGACCATTAATAATAAGTACATGACGAGCTTTATGATTTACACACGCTCTGATTAACAGCTCGGGGTGCTTCCAGAAGATTCATTCATTCTTCATTTTCTGAACCGCTTAATCCTAATTAGGGTCGCGCGGAGGCTGGCGCCCATCTCAGTCGACTCTGGGCGAGCGCAGAGTACACCCTGGACAGCTCGCCAGGCCGTCGCAGGGCAGAAACACGCTGATGGCTATGCAGCCTACTCTTGACGAAATTCAGCAATGGTTCTTTTACATGCCTCCCACCATAGACAGTGAGAGAGATGGCCGGCATTTGATAACCCAGTTGACTGCACTGGGTGTTTCCAGAAGATCTGTTGTCTAATTTGTTTAAATTAGAAGGATTTTGATTGCTGAAAAATTTGGATATAAAACTTATTTAGTTGCATTTTAAAATGCAGTGACTGAGAACTTGTCAAAATTTGTGGTCATATAATTGTACTTGTTTTTATTTAAGCATTAAAGACACTCTTTAAACTGAAGTAGATTTTTGCATTTATATACTTAAGTGTAGGAAATTTCATGCAATATTTGTCTCTATGTCGTGTGAATAAAGCAATTACAAGAAATGATACCAATAGCCATTATAAGGCACTTTAATAGAGTCACTGAACCTAAATTATTAGGCAAAATAACCTAATTTATTAAGGGGTATCCTATCTTTTAGAATCAGAATATGTAGGGGGGGCCTCATTCATTCATTTTCTGAACCGCTTAATCCTAATTAGGGTCGCGGGGAGGCTGGCGCCCTTCTCAGCCAACCCTGGGCGAGGGCGGGGTACACCCTGGACAGCTCACCAGACCATCACAGAGCCATCAGTCACACAACCATTCGCACTCACACTCACACCTAGGGGTGATTTAGAACAGCCAATTAGCCTACTGTGCATATCTTTGGACTGTGGGAGGAAACCAGGGTACGGGGAGGAAACCCACGCAAGCACAGGGAGAACATGCAAACTCCACACAGAAACGCCTGAGCTGGGAATCGAACCCAGG
>JAOUQZ010000047.1:13212379-13225886 GCA_028564935.1 Neosilurus hyrtlii
TATATATATATATATATATATATATATATATATATATATATATATATATATATATATATATATATATATATAAAACGTAACTGATTAATAAGAGAGAGAGAGTCATGCCTCTGCTCTGTCATGGCTCCAGCTCATGCAACTGGACTGAAGCTCCTGTGTTTACTTCATGTTTCATGTTTACTCTGAAATCTTATCTGCACATCTGTCTGGCAGTCTGAGTAATATTTGTTTATAAGCAAGATTGAGCAGTGATCATGCGAGCCTTTCTTTTGTTTCAGTAAACCTATATCTGTGTTTCTTGTATAATTGCCCCCTATAGTTTTATGAATGGCTGCTATACATTATCTAGCACAACTGTACCACAGAGGGAGGATTTATTTATTTATCACTATTAAAGCTATTTAATTCTATTTATTTATTTATTTCCTACTGTAGTAGCTTAAATTTAGGGTTGATTATCACCGGTTAGTTTTGACTTCAGCATTTTTTATGAATATTAAAACTAGGTTGGTTGTCCCACATGAAAATGACTTGTTTCAGCAGTGTGCTAATTTCGAACACTGATGTACATGGTGAAATGCTGCAATACAAACTTTAAATAAATTAATAAAAGCAGTTTAACAAAAAGATTATGCCTCTTGTGACACTTATTCATCTGTTGTTTTGTAGTTAAAGCACTGCACTCTCTCATATGCATCCTGTTTCACAGTCTGGGATCAGTAATCTCAGCGGTGAACGCAGCAGCAGCAGGCAGGGAGAAGAAACCAGGATTTGAGTTCAATGAGTTCACTGAGCTGAGCTTCACACAAACGACCCGTGTTTGCATTCACAGAGGACATCGAATAAAGCAGAACCCTACTGCTATGAGTTAGCAACATGAGGTTTAATAGGGGAAAAAATGTCTGTAGGAATTCTGGTTCTTGATTACTAAAACTCACTGATGTGCATTTACATTTTTTTTTGGCCAAACATTGCCATGGAAACCAGATTATTTCTGCAGCTGTGTGTGTCCTTCAGAGTGTTTGCTCAGGTGAAAAGAGTACCTTATGTTCACGTTTTAAAATTCAAATCAAAGTGAATCCATTCTTAAGCTAAGTTCAGATACAGAATTTTATTCATTGCTGCCTGAAGTGAATTTATTTGTTTGTTTGTATTACATTATAAGGGTGTGTGTTTTCACTCTGATAGCTCCCGTATGCTTTTCTCATTTCTGCAGGGCGATAAAGGCCTTTCAGGAGGTGCTTTATGTCGATCCCGGCTTCTGTAGAGCCAAGGAGATACATCTGCGGTTGGGGCTGATGTTTAAAGTCAACACAGACTACGACTTGAGCTTAAAGGTTTGTCTACTTTCTTATGACCGTTCCTTAAAATTCAGATTAGAATGTATCTGCTGCAGTAGAGCAAATGTTGGCGTCATAAGATACTTGGGGATAATTTGTAAAATACGTACGTCTATAGAAAAAAATGAAGTGTTCACTTTTAAAGATGGCTGCCCTTTGAAGATGGTTGCTTAAATTTCTTTCCATCACTGTGTTCGTTGGTATTATTCACATAATTACAACTACAACAACTACAATTTCAGAAATATTGCCATTTGAAAACTAGTTGATTTTTCTTTTAATATTAGGAACTATCTATATTGAGCAAAAGGGAAAAACCCTTTCGTATAAACAGCTGTTGCATTTTGTTTTTCTCTGGCCTCTACTGTGGACCAATGAGGTGCAGAGATTGGGTCCTGTAAGGATCTCTCCGTCCTTTTTAGTGCAGTAGTTTGCATGCTGAGTTGCCATCTGGGTCATGTTGCCTAATAAGGGAGGAGAGGAGCCTCTCTGCCGAGGATTTGATGCGCAATATCGACTTTGTGCTTTTTGTCTCTTCCTGTTTCCCTGCTGCCCAGCAGCTGTTTATTCTTACTCAACACCAAAACACTACAATTAATAAATGGGTTTTCCCACCCCAGTTAACATGGCGACAGTTGAGTACTGGTGTGTGTGCGTGTGAGCGAGAGTGTCGTCTGGGCTTTTATATCTGCAGTCCTCACCAGTGAGAGAGAGAGAGAGAGAGAGTGTGTGTGTGTGTGTGTGTGTGTGTGTGTGTGTGTGTGTGTCAGTCAGCCCCTTTACTCTTTGTTCTCCAGGGTGCTGTGGGCAAAGTGAGTAAAAAGCAAGTGAATGATCATTAATAAGTTGCTGGTACTGCACGTGCAGAATGTATCCTGCTTTTTCTGAGAGTGCTAAGGCAACTCTGGCTGGGAGCCAGTCTTCAGATTACATGCCGAATGTGTGTCCCACTTATGGAAACAAAGGCAAGGAACTAACACTGCTCCTCACAGATACAGCTCATGTGCTTGACAAGACATCTTTCTTGCCATTCGCTCTGTGTTGTATGTGGATAGTAGAGGATGTGTTTAGTAATACAACATTTACAGAACTAGTACTGAATAGATAATGCATCATTTTAATATTCCAGCATGGTGTTGCTTTTGTTTGTTGGAATAAAGAAGTCTACATCTTTACAGTGTGAGTGCATGATTTTTCTAGTTCCCTACATTAACTGAGCGAGAAAGTGAGAGATGTTCTACAATTAGAAACACCATACTGCTGCTATCCCCCCACCCCAAAGGAATTGACTGGTGCAGTTTTCTTACAAACACACACACACACACACACACATCTCTTTCCACCGGCTTTCCGAAAAGAATGCAGGGAGAGCTTACTGCAAGCATATGAAGTGTGTGATTAAAAAGCCTGGAGGTGTGTGCCTGTGAGTGAGAAAGGGAGCAGCATGTCATCTCTCAGCTGCTGCTCTCTTGAATAGTAATCAGTGTTGGAGGGAGACAGAAGCTGGCAGTCCTGCTGCATTATCTTCTTGCCTGCTGAGTGCCATAGAGCACACACAGGATGGTCAGCTGGTTGAGGGACATCAACAAAGCAGACTGCATAGCACTTATGGATGGATATGCTCCTGGTGTGTGTATAGGATAGCTAGGTACTTTGTAGGAATTTTGTGTTGGGGCATTTTTGTTCTCTTTCCATTGCCATTATGTGCAGTGTGTGTGTGTGTGTGTTAACCGTATTGGTTGACTGGAATCGGCAGGACAGAGGCAAGTGGTAAGTAGACATATTTTTTTAATCTAAAAAGGGTACACCATTCAAAGGGAGATTCTTTATTTTTGCACATCTGCCATTTTATCTTTGTTTATTATTAGCGAGAAACCCAGATTTGTGTCTTGTGGGTTTAGGTTGAGAAATCTATTACAGCATTAGGCTCACCAGACATGTTCTCAGTAGAGATATAATGTCAGTCTTTTCTTTGTACTGCAACATATTGTAATTCATGGCTGTGTGTCAAAGTTGTTGCTATACTTGCTGCAGACAGGTGACTATTTTACAAATAAAACCTGTTTAATAAAAGCCAGTGTTTTCTGATGGTTTGTACATCCTTGCCATATATCAGACCTGGATTCATTGCATCACAGAGAAATTTCCTTAGGGCTCCTCTGTATAGGAGTTCTTTCCATATTTTCTTGTGAACAGTTCATTTTTAAATCTTGTTTATTCTGTGGTGTAATTTTGGTTTCTTCTCCTCCAATTTATCAACCAACATAGATTCAACACATCTGTTGCAGCTCACAGTTGTTGGGACACCCCCCCCCCTTCCCACCGCCCACCCACCACCACCACCAGATGCCTTTGCTCATCCCAATGTAGATTTAGATTGGTGTACAACACAATTTACATAGTTTTTAGTCACAACTATTTGATGGGCGTCAGCCTCCCCATGACCCTAATTAGGATTAAGCAGCTTAAAAAATGAATGAATGAATGAACTTCTCTCTCTCTCCTTACAGCATTTTAAGCTGGCTTTGATTGACTCCACACCCTGCACTTTGTCTAAAGCTGAGAGTAAGTACCATTAAAGCAACAAAGAAAACGACAAAAAAATTATTCACATAATCCGGGTATTTTTGGGTATCTCGATATGTAAGTGGGCAGAATGACAGTGGTGCTTTCGTCTATTCCTTTCGTGGCAAACTGAAAGAGACTAGGCAGCCTGGGCAGATTGAGTACAAATGGATGTTTCTATAATTTATTTTTCCTCCTCATTGCCATTTCCATACTCCCTTAGACTCTAGTTGCCAAGGAAACTGCTTTACAGGATGCAGCCTAGTGCCGTTCTCCACACCGGCAGTAATGATGGGCTCGGAGTGCACATCGAGCACATTAACCTTCTCCTTTTCTCCCATATGCATACAGTGTATCACTGAATCTTTATCTTTTGGTGTGGATAAAAAAACACTCCCACTAGTGATTATTTTTTTTCTCTTCTACAATTGTTTTTTTTAAATGATTTTTTTCTCTTTATTTTCTCTTTATGCAGTTCACTTCCACATTGCTCATTTATATGAAATTCAGGTGAGTGCTCTTCTGTATTCACGTTGGTTTTAATCTTTGATCAGGTTCATGTTTGTAATATATAATGACTGTTAAGTGACACATTAAGGGCATGCTCTTTTTTTGGTTCAAGATTTATTTTTACTATTATTTTTATTTATTATTATTACTATTGAAGTTGAATATTTTTTTAAATTATTGCAAAAAAAAGAGAAATGGTTATTTGGGACAGTAGAACAGGTGAACTGCTGCAAAGCTTGCAATGGTCAAATTTAGCTGTCTGAATTTGGTATGACCTTTTTCAGTCTTGCATGTTCATGTGGCTAGTTTTGGCATGAGAAGCTGCTTTCAGTGACACTACCAACCAAACATAACATACAATTCGTCTTGAAACATACCCCCAAAAGAAGCCCCAGTTGGTTTCACTGACATTGGTTTTCTGAGCTCAGTTGACCTGCATTTAAAAGAAGTAAACAAACATACACACAAAATTATAACTTATTGTAAGAAATGCTAATTGATTATTATTGGACAACTACCATTACTGCTTTCTTTAGCTATTTGCTAAATATTCTGTTTTGGATCCATTTACCATTGTCATCCCATCAGGTTAATCAGGGTGAACAAGCTGCTTCAAATCAACATTTTTAGTAGAGAGGGCTCTATGTATCTTTGAAACCGATAGACATTGACGCAGAATATTAGAACCACGAGATTTTTAATCGTATGTTATGGTAAATAGAAATTGGTGTATCTAGCAGGTCCATGAAAAAAATTTTTCCATAAATTCCATCCCAGTACCTGTTTGGGTTTGAGTTTGTCTGTTTGATCTCAGATACATTCAGTACTTCATACTTGGACAGCCACGCACAGGAAGCGGTTTGTTATTTTAACTGTGTGAGGTGTGATGTACCAGCTTAATGCTAGTTTATAAGCCGGGACTAGTTCACTGCCCAGTGGAGTGAATGTCTCAGTCTCAAGGTCACCAAGAACAACAAAGATTCTGAGTGGGCTTCTCATATTTCGTTTGTGCATACGTGTTAATGTGCTCTTAACTCAGTGTCTTGTTGAGTCTAGCCTGTCATGTCCTGTCTGCTCCTAGACTGACCCTCCCCCACTGTGTCTGTCTTGTCATGCATGCGATCACTCTCTCCTGACTGGTTAAGTCCTTTCCTCATAGCTGGCACTCTTATTGTAGTCAGTATGTGGAGCCCCTTTGTATCCACTCTTATAGGCCATAAAAATGCTGACCCTTCTGTCTGCTGAACGTCCTGCCCTCCCTCACTCTCTGCAGAAGAAGTACCGTGCGGCTAAAGAAGCATATGAAAGTC
Source organism: Neosilurus hyrtlii (assembly GCA_028564935.1). Taxonomy (NCBI): domain Eukaryota; kingdom Metazoa; phylum Chordata; class Actinopteri; order Siluriformes; family Plotosidae; genus Neosilurus; species Neosilurus hyrtlii. Next base: position 13,218,105 of record JAOUQZ010000047.1, read on the forward strand.
TGTTGCAGACCGAGAATCTTCCGGTACAGGTGAAGGCAACTACTCTCCAACAACTGGGTAAGCTTTCTGTATTTGCAATTTTTGTAGTCTGCTGTGCAGCCTGTAAATGTATTTATAGTGTATTTTTGTTGTTTTAATTTTATTTAATGTTTTAGCATTGTACGTTTAGTAAGGGAAAATTTGTATTTTGATTTCTGGCTGAAATCTGTGAAGCCGAAATTAAAGATGTGACCTAAAGCTCTTACCCACACCACAATAAACTCTAATCTTTTCCAGAAAGAGTGTTCATTCTCTTGTACTTCAAATCCCAGATTTCATTCTGTTTAGTCGAATGTAGGGGCACACCAGCTGTATTTTACCTTAGCCTAGTGACACAAATGACCACACAAAGTAGCCAACCCACCTGGTGGGTCTTTCACTCCCACCTGTGAGGTCTTTTTACATCTCATGCGAATCTAGAGTCCATCCTAGAAGGATGGTAAGGGGGCTGAGAGACACTGTCATAAAACCATTTCCACACTGACCTGTAATTGTTGACACTCGTGTGGTTGCCGTGGTGACAGGCGTAGGCGCTTGGCACAGATGTTAAAAGCTCAGCTGGGATCAGAGGCTGGGAGAGGCTTTGTCTAACGCACCATCTTGCTGTCCTTAACAACCTCTGTCTGTCTGTGATGGGATCTTTTTGAAGCCGCTTATGGTTTCCCGTTTTGTACCTCTTGTGTTACCTCCCTATAGACAGAAGATGGACAAACCACTTTCATTTTTCTGTTTAGTGTTTTCTCCATGTGTGCTTGCTCATTGGTTAATTGAATAAAGCACAAGCGTTGTTCTTGTAGGTCATGTTATTGTAGTGTGTGATAAATGCTTTGATTCCAATGTTCCTACAGGTTGGATGCATCACACAGTAGAACAGCTAGGAGATAAAGCTAACAAAGACAGCTATGCTATTCAGTGTCTGCAGAAGTCTCTGGAAACAGATCCTGACTCTGGACAATCTTGGTACTTCCTGGGCAGGTACTATATCTATCTTCATACTTAATTTTTCAGCCTATAACATCATTTAAACTGTCTTGATTTTATGTTCAGTACTTTGGCAGAGAAGATCTCAGGTGACCATGCCAAGTTTCTTCTTTGTTATCACAGGTGCTACTCCAGTATTGGAAAGGTCCAGGATGCGTTTATTTCATACAGGCAATCCATTGACAAGTCGGAGGCGAGTGCTGATACGTGGTGCTCAATAGGGTAAGCACTATGAAGGTTTTGGTATTGCTAGTTGGTGTTGAGCTGTCAAGTTATCTTTGACTGTGGATTTCACCAGGAAATTAAAAATCCCTTCATGGATATAGCTTTGTAACGTTTTATGTCGCAAAATGCTTATTTATTTATGGCCACAATTCAAAGTCAAAGATTTATTTAAAAGCATAAATTTTTAGAACATCTTGGTATGTTTTCTTTTTGAGTTCCTGATAAGTGCAACAATCGTGTGTCTGTCTATCTTTCCATCTTGGTTTTCATGATCTCTTGTTCTACTTTCTGATTATTTTCCCTTGTTTTTGATTCTCGTCTTTAGTGTGTTATATCAGCAGCAGAACCAGCCAATGGATGCTCTTCAGGCTTATATATGTGCAGTACAGCTGGATCACAGCCATGCAGCTGCCTGGATGGACCTGGGAACCCTCTACGAGTCCTGCAACCAGCCTCAGGATGCCATCAAATGCTACATTAATGCCACCTGCAGCAAATCCTGTTCTAACGTTTCTGCCCTAACTGCCCGTATTAAATGTCTACAGGTACTGAGCGTGTTCGAATAAACTAATGTCTTCAAATCAACCTTTTTATGGGTCTGATTTGACATACATATAATGTTTAGTAGTTACTCTTCCAAACTGTGCATTGTGGTCATGTGTCTATATTTGCATACAGTTTTGTTTTAATACCCGAGATGTTTCCAAACCTTTGCCATTACCATCTTTACTTTCCAACATGCTTCCATTACATGACCTGGAATGTTTGATTTTTCAAATAGATATGTGGAGCTCTTTCTTTAAATAATCAACCACTTATAAATCCAACTGTGATTTTTACACATCTTTTCTAGGCTCAGTTGTGTAATCTACAACAAGGTAGTCTACAGAGTAAAAGTAAAATGCTCCCTAGTATTGAGGAGGCATGGAGCCTACCAATTCCAGCAGAGCTTACCTCCAGACAGGGAGCCCTGAACACAGCACAGCAGGTGAGACCAGCTCAGCTAGACGGGCCTGTAGACACCCACCCCACTTCCCACACCTTTTATGAGGATTTTACTAGGCTTATTTGCTTAGTACAGTATTAATGCAAAACAAATATGCATTTCTCCAAGAGCTGTAGCCGTATCCTCTGATCATGTGTTTTTATATATAATATATATACACACACACACACACACATAGTAATTCTTGTATCACACTTCAATGCTTGCACATAAATATAACCGTTTTTACATTAGAGTTCAGATGTATTTTCTAGTCTTGTTGGTCAGACAGAGTTCATTGCATCTTTTTTTCATAACAAAGCTCAGAAAGACGTGCTAGCCAGAAGTCAATTCACAGGTTTATATTAATGTACTCCTTGTAATGTGTTGTCATTTTTATAAGCACTTGCTCCTTCACAAGAACTTCTTCAATTTTCCACATAATTTAAGGCTAATCATAACCAATAAACTGTCATTCTTTATTGTTAAATTAAAAATCGTCGGCAAATTACAAACACTTCGGGACATGCTGCTTCACGCCATGTTTTATTCTTTACACTAATTTGTAATCCATGGTTCAATTTTAAGTGAGTTAACAATTTGATTTCATTTGACTGTTGATTTCATCAGCACAACAGCTCACTCACTCACTCACTCACTCATGCCATTCATCCTTACTGTTCATGGGATCCACATGAACAGAAAATAATGACCAATGCACTAGATCATTTGGAGATCTGTGATAAATGCAGCATTTGTGAATGTCTGGGAACAATTATTAGAAGACTGTTGGTGTACAATTTACCAAATATGCTAACTTTTTCCTTGAGCAGCTGTTTGACATCTAAAATACACTATATGGATACAAGTTTATGGACGTGTGACCATCAGACCCATACATAGCTTCTTTCCATAGTTGCTGCCAGTTGGTTGTGAGCAAACGATTGATGTAGAATCTCTTTGTCTGCTGCTGGGTTACAATTTCCCTTCACTAGAACCAAGAGGCTCAAACCTGTTCTAGCATGACCGCTTCCCTGCGCACACACTGAGCTCCATGAAGACATGCTTTGCCAAGGTTGAAGTGGGAGAAGTGCAGAGCACCAACTCTAACCCTACTGAACACTTTTTGTGATGAACTATAATACCAACTGCCCCAGGTGCCCCTGTCTGAAATCAGTGCTTAGTCTTAATAAAGCTCTTGTGTATGAATGATCACAAATCTAGTAGGCAGCTTTGCCACAAGAGAGAAATATATTATAACAGAAAGAGGAACACAACCTGGAGTCCAATGAACAAGAAAAACATGAGTGTTCTGGTTAGTCCATAAACTAGCTTGTTTTGTCCATAAACTTTTGTCCATATAGTGTATTTTAGTATCAGTGTTTCCGTTGCTGATTGAGAGGGTTAGATTTCATTGGTCGTGTTAGTGTTTCATTATTCCTGTTGAAATAAAAAGTTGATCCTACAGTATAATGCAAGGATTTATGAAAAGGACACCTTAAAATTGCTATTATACGTGACTACCATTGGTTTATAATGCGGACAGCTTTCAAAATGAAGCTAGTAATGTTGTAAGTGCTTTCAAGTTACACTATATACAAACTCCTGTGCTGTGTATGTAATCCCCCCAAGCTACTGTCTTGTACCGTTTTTATTTACCCATAGCAAGCAGGAAAATCTCATCAGCGTGGTGAAGGTCAGTCCCAGCTCCCAGCACAGTCACTGCCTCCACACATGCTCTCCTCTGGCCAGTCAGTCGACCAGTCCAGTCCTAGCAAGAGGAAGAGGACTACCAGTCCATCCAAGGTACTGAAGAGTATCTTGTATATTGATTAGCACTGTGGAAAAACTTGTACATAACCTTACAGCATGTTTTCCTCATTCAACAGAACTCAGCAGATATCTGCACCAACAATCCAGTCCAACAGCAAGTTCCAAACTGGTACCTAACTCCCCAGAAGTTTCAGGTAATAAAACTCCTTTCCTTTCTGGGAACTGTGCAAAATGTACACATTTGCCTAACCTGACCAGCTCCTTCCTTTGAACTCACAGCTCCTGGAACAGTTGCGAGCTAACAGAGCAAATCTGAAGCCAGTGCAGCTTCAAATGTTAGACCAGTTGGAAAAACAGCTACTTCTGATGCAGCAGCATCAACAGGTATGCATGCTGTCGCATACTATGCGAATGCCCTTTTTTAAATTTTTATTGTCATTTATTTATTTATTTATTTATTTTTCAAAAGACATAACTTTATTGATCCCTTTGGGATGAGTCCCTCAGGGAAATTTTTATTTACTCGCCTGCATTGCATAATTTCACGTGTCCTGTTTTTGAGTAATCTCAACTTCTGTATTACATTAAGGTCAACAACACAAGACTTTTATTCTTTCTTATAACAGATGAGATTAAATGCTGTTGGTGAAGTGCGGCCCACCTTCTCTAATGGCCCCTGTCCGAAAAGTGACCCATCACTGCCTGATTCAAAATGTCTCCCATCACCTCGCCATACACCAGTACTCCCCAACGCGCCCAATGCCACTCAGCCCTCATTTCGTACACCCTGCACCCTTCAGCCAACGGTCAACGGACCCGTTCCTGCGAGCCCCTCCCCCTGCAGTACTGCTGGAGCCCTGGCTAACACAGAAAGGAACTCTGTTGGCAATAATCACTTACCAGGGCAGGGGAGCAATGGAAATGTGCCTTACCTGCAGCAAAACGCACTACCTCGTAACTGTGCAACCCCTACCAGCAGCAGCAGCACAATGAATGATCAGCTGTGGAAAAGCCAACATGTTAACTCCACTCAGGTGAGAGAACCCACTCACAGTCATGTTCTTCTGTACGTGGTCTTGGATGCTTTGGCTTTTTCCTCCCCATGTAATGGAAGAATTATTGGCTTGTCAGTTATAACACAAAGCTATATTAATGGTTTCTATTGTTTATCACTAAGTTTCTGTCTGTTTTGTTTTTGACAGGGGCTTAACAAAAGTCCAGGTTCACAGTTAGCAGGTCCCAACGGCGAGCGGCCACTTTCTTCCACAGGGACGTCTTCGCCTACCTGCACTAGCGTTCCAAATGAGGGTGGATATACGGCACAGGAGGCTCTCAATCCCCTTCCCTCTCCCCCTGTTCCTCACTCCTCTACCTCAGGTGGACAGCAAGGCCCTGCTCCGACCAAAGAGAGCATGCCTTCCTCAAACGGGCATTTGGCGGGGATGCCCAACAGCACTGCCACTGCAGGACGGCCTAATCACGTCCATCAGGGCCTGGCAGGTGCTGCTGTGCCCGAACTCTGCTCACCAGCTCAGCTCAGTCCAGACAATCTTCCGCTTTCGGCCTTGCTTATGGGAAAAGCCAGTAGTAATGATGTTAGTAAAGACAGTGGGGTGGTTGCTCTTGGCACAACAGTTAACAGCATTCACCTACAAATGGGCTCTAAGACACAGGAGAACTCTGTTGCTTCATCACCCTGCTCGGCCATGTCTACAGCCACACCTTCACCCAAATCCACGGAGCACAACAGTGCTGGCAGCCTTAACAGTCCCAGGCTCAATGGGAAAGGCATTGAGGACTCGCAAAGCCCAAAGAAGGTGGACTCTCCTTTAGTCTGTTCTAAAGCTCCAACTCCTTCGATTGTTCCGTGGGCATCCGTCTCCATCTATCCAAGCTCCAGGGAGGTGCTTAAAGCTTGCAGGTGAGCACCAAAGACTGTCATAAAATGAATAAAATTATTTCAAGCTGGTTGTACGTCGGTCAAGGCACTGTATGATTTCATAGTAGCGGAGAAAAGTGTGTTTCAGATCATAGAGAGGATATGAAGGGAAAGCCTTTAATGCCAGTGACTATCATTTAAGGCTTCAACTAAGGATTTTGATATTGGATTATATTTCAAAAATAATCCAAATTAACAAGTAGCAAAAAAGTTTTTCTCTTTTCAGCATTTCAGTCAACTATTTGTGAAGAACTAAATTAGGCTAATTAGACTTGCTTCAATAGTTTATCACTCAATATACAGTGCAGCCTGGCAGAAGTGTGAAGCTGAACACTGTTATTGTGTCGCCTGCCAGAGACTCTGGAGCGACACGGGGAACACTGTCATCTGACGTGGTTGTCAGTCATCACGCTTACTTCTAATCCTCAACTGCTCCTAAACCAGTCAACTTATTTCAGCCACACTTTCACTGAATCTTATTTACATCATAGTATTGTGGGCCTTTTTATTTCTGTGGCACCAGACAACCCACAAAATGTTCATTTAGAGAATAAGAACAAGATGAATTTATGTTTTTCTAAAATTTAATTTTATTTAAAAAAAACAAAACAAAAACAAATGGCATCTTTCTATGAGATAAACATTGTGCAAAATTTATGGTCAGTCAAAGCAATCTAAGTATCATTTGAATGATAGAGAATTAAACTGCCCAACATACCTTTTCCAATCTCCCTTAAAACATTGTTGAAAGACAAAGATGTTGCTGCTGAGTGTGGCCTTTTCATGGGTGCCGCCATCTTGAAATTGTTATCTGCTTCGCGCATGGAAATTGACAAGTATCATTATGCTTTGAACTGCTAGTGACACCTATTGTCCTTTGAATGAACTTTTCTTACAATTTTGTAGATTGTAATATGATGCCTAAAGTCTACAATAGTGCTCTGGACTCACTTTTAATGGTCGAGCGGGTTATCTGGTTCTTGCATCGTGAAACAGATTTTCTTTTTATATTTAATACGTTTTAGGGGGGTTTTCTATAGCAAAATGTGGACTTTGTCACTGCTCCACAAGGGTTTCCCAAAATTAGTACCCAACTCCTCCTACATCTATGAAATGGATTTTTACAAATATTTTACAGAATATTCATAAAGTAAAGTTATTCTGCACTTCTTATTTTAGTACCTCCACCTGGAGGTTATGTTTTCACCTCTGCCTTTTAGTTTGTCTGCTTGTGTGTAATCTAATGCAAAAAGTTATGCACAGATTTTGAGGAATCTCTTTTTTTCTAGAGTGGGTTGTGGTACAAGTAACAAACCAATCATTAAAAAAAAAAATCAGTATCAAGATCAGTAAGTGCACATAATGTGCGACTGAATGTTCATTAGAAACCCAATAGGGAGAGACATTTCATTATAACTATGCCAAATTATAATAAAATCTTGGAGGTTTGGGGAGATTTTTCAGGTTAATGAATGCACTTGTTGCCACAGTCTATTTATGCATGTTGGATGTACCTTGCACTGTTGGTGTACCCCTCTAGTTTTTGTATTGAATTTTTCAGGCTTGCCATAACAAAAACTATCCTCAAGGGGCTTGTCATTGTTATTTGCAACTCCTACACCTGTGTAAAAATTGTGCAAAACTAACAGAATCTTCAGAACATAAGGCTATTGTGCACCTCCTAGTTTAGTTTGGAATAAACATTTTTGTTAAGATATTTTTTTTTTTGTAGTTATCCTACATTTTCGCACACACACGCATTAAAAAAAACAAAAAAACATTATCTATCTATATCTATATCTATATCTATATCTATATCTATATATATATATATATATCT
>JAOUQZ010000047.1:13257443-13273360 GCA_028564935.1 Neosilurus hyrtlii
CTCCTAATAAAAAGAAGTAAAAATTACTTCTCTATAATTTTTTGGTGAAAATGTATTGAACAATGCTATTGTAGGCAGTGAGAACCAAAACAATTATTCCGACAAGTATACTGAGGTAAAAGTGTGGCTAATAAACAAAAACACTGAAAACACCAATTTTTCACCAAAAACATTCGCAAATGTCGCAAATGTTATTTTTATTATAATATTATTTTATTATTTTTTTTTAAACTTTTGCATAGCATGAGTGAACTTCAAACCATATGGAATGGTTTAGCGAGTGAAGAAATTAAAAAATACTCTATGGCGAGGTATAAAGTACCCTTGTGTTTACAAATCACAATGATCCCTAGGGAGGTAAAACAGCCCTAAAACGGACAGTGGGCAAGTCGTTTAGGATCTCCAGTATAAAAGCCTAATGGTTGACCTAACATATTCAATTATGGGACCTGTAGAAGGTTTGTGCATATATGACGAATCAGCGTGGTAATGTTGGCATGACAACAGAATATCTTTCGAACTTCTTTAGCTTGTGGCATGCTCTCACCCACTCTGTATCTACTATGAACCCATAGTTCCACTCTGTTCCAGCCTTTCTTGTGGAGATGTCTGTTGCTAAAGGGCTTTCTTAGGAAAGAAGAAAGTTAAATCCAGATTGTAGCTTCCCCATTATATCTCTGCCTGTGACTCATCTCTCATTAACTCCTTCCATGTTGTTTCCAGGGCCATGATGTTTCCATGAATTTTAAAAATTTATATATATATATATATATATATATATATATATGTTTGTGTGTGGAAGTCATATATTTATTTTTAAGTGTCTTTTTCATCAGCACAGTGATCTACAATATAATTTTAGGGTGAAATAGTACAACCCTGAGAGACAGTGAGAGAATGATGCCTGTGTGATAAATGTCTACGAGGAACAGTGGGTGCTGCTGTGCTTTTGTTCCATTGATCTCATTATATACAATCAACCTGTGCTTGTGACGTGCTTTCCACTGGAAGTTATGACTGAATTGACATCAATGGGTCGATCCAGTGAAGGCTGGTCTCCTGGACACTTCCCATTGTCTTTAATGGTTTGCCTTTGTATGTCAACAGAGCTAAGAAATGGCTGTTAACAAGTGACGCTTGTCAAATATTACACCACATTTGTTCAGCACAGCACTGTGTTTGCTCTTCTATCACAGACCATGAGTAGTACTTTCCACTTTGTGCTGCTTTACAGTAAAATTATTGCTCAAATGATAGCACTGTCTTGAGGGGCAGTTGTGTTTCTTATGGTAGCCACTGCAAAACAAAAACAAACCATTACTTTTTATTGATCCAGCAAGCCAGATTGATGTTGCACATGGTCAGCGAACACACTTCACTGGATATATGATTCAGACCTGGATTGACTCACCCTGGAGTGACTTGCTGTCCTTCTGCCTGCCATGTAGTTTTTGCCAGCGATATGTGTCTAAGCACTCTTATTGCTCATTTCTTCCATGCTCCATCCCTTTAACATTTTAAAGTGTAGGGAGGGGAGGTAGGCTTTGTAGAGGAAGTATTGTCATATCCACTAGGAAGTATGACTCAGTCATGTTACATTTTTTAAGGCTTATTCAGTGCTGCCAAGGAAGTGGTGCCTTAAGAGTACTCCAAGAGCACGAAGAAAGTGACATGCTTTTGTCCATATTAAGTTGGCTGGTATATACAGTCATGTTAAAAATGAATTTAACCCTTTTTTAATTCTATGGTTTAGGTAATCATCTGGTCGAAACCAGGTCTTGAAATTAGGTGAAGAGCTCAGATGACCAACAACACATCATGTGTGTGACCTGTTCCATCATAATACGGATTAAATCAGAAATGTGACATACTGAGATATTGCATATTAAGTCAGAAATGTGACATACTGAGTTATTATATATTTGTGAACAGAATTTAATATAATTTAAACTGAGGTATGATACATGATTGTAGCATGAAAATTGACTGAGTTACATCACTTTGAATGTCGCTAACCAGGAAATGCTACTTTTGACTTACAGAACCTTTTTTTTTTGAATATCCGTATCTGAAACATCCATAAAGTAAATGAATCCGGCTTTCGCCCAATAAGCACGATCTTCCTAGCGCCGTCCTAGCAACAGATGAGTTCTGTTTACACCGAGGCTTGTCTGTTTTGAGGCTTTTCATTGGTTTATCCTTATATGATTCAGGGGCTTCTGGGATTTTGTAAGTAGGAGGAGTATTCTGGTACCGAATATAATAAGCAAATGCCCTGCACAATCACGAAAACTGATTGAAAATCGGGAACATAAGTGGATATTTCTATTGTTTTACAACAATGTGGACATGGGATCCTTTCTTAAATGCATGGATAGATTGCCACAATAATGCTAATTCAATCTCACAGTAGTCCTGAGCTAAGAGCCATGCGTATTTAATAGTTTATATAAGACAGGGTTTGCTCACTAGACTTGAAATTCCAGGTTTCATACTCATGTATTGCAAGTTGTCAACAGTTAAATAAACTGCAATCAGGATTTCCCAGTTTTGGAACCGATGAGAGTCTTGCACGTTTGGAACATTGAAGAAACATCACTATCCATGGCACCATCTCAGTGTTCTAAAACATCTTAATCAGCAGCTTAATTTGTTTTGTCAAGAAAAAATATTTATCTACAGTATACTAATGACATATAATGATTACAACTTTTTAAATATATACTACACAGGAGTGGCCCGACCTGGTCCACTATGTCAGGATTAAAAAATCATTATTCAATTGGACAAACAGACACATGGGTTTGAGGCTGAAATCCTAAAAATAAAATAAAATGCCATCCCAGAAAATACAAGGGAAGCTACATAGTATGGCCTTCATGTATTTAATGTTTAAAAAAACCCACTTTATTTAAGGTTTGAATGAGTTTTAAAAGATACCCCTGTCAACAAACCGCTGCTAGTACTACGGTGCATTAAAGTGAATGCTTCAATTTTCTGTTTAGAGTGGTTTGAACAGCAAGACCATTTTTAACATAAAGACAATACATGGAAAAAGTTTAAAGTGTTAACTTTAACACTTTGTATGAGAAGCCAGAATGGAATTTACAGTAAAGTTAGTTTCTAATTGAACTGAACAACAAGTGATTTTCAATCAAAGGCAGCCTAAATTCACTGAAATCAATAAAGCACTAATCTCCTTTTTAAAAGCATTAAGCAAATATGAAGAAATTCAGCAAACAGTCCATAAAAATCCACTGAGCTGTAAAGTCAAGGAAAGCTTGTATAAATCCGGTGAGCGGAACTCCATCAAACAGCCTGGACATCACCTTTTACATGGACTGGGGACATAGTGAAAACCAGAGGAAAGTTCACTATTTTTCCATTACGAAATGTGTAAAATTCTTACGACCAGTGAAGCATGTTTTAGCTTGACAGAGAAAATTCAGAGCTGTTTTGGCAACGAAAAAACAACCGCCAAGGGCTGGACGCCGCAAATGCTTCACCCGGAGTTGGCCTTCATGAGACCCTAATTAGGATTAAGCGTCTTATAAAATTAATAAATGAATGAAGATAGTGCCCTTTTTGCTAATGTTCTTGTGTTTTATGTCAGGTTGAGAAAAATAAATATTTTGTGACATCCACCTTGACTTCAGTGCGTAATTGTTAAGTGTCAAATGTTCAAACATTTTTTGCCACATGACTAATGGACAAATCTTGCCTGACAGGTTTATTGCCTGTGTGTATACAGTTTAGAAAATGAGTATCTGAAGTTTACACAAGAAGAATTAAAGTCTTGAATCATTTATCAGCTTTATTCTCTATTAATCCACAATGAGAGTTTCTCATGGACGGCATGGTGGCGCAGTGGTTATCACATCTGCCTCACAGCAAGAAGGGCCTGGGTTCGATTCCCAGACTCCGGGTGTTTCTGTGTGGACTTTCTCCCTTTGCTTTCCCTCGTGTACTCCGGTTTCCTCCCACAGCCCAAAAACATGCACAGCAGGCTAAATGGCTGTTCCATTAAGAGGTTTAGAAAATGAATGAATGAATGAATGAGAGTATCTCATAAGTAATCTTATTGAGATAAACCCTCTATTCAATTCAATTCAGTTTTATTTGTATAGCACTTTTTACAATTGACATTGTCGCAAAGCAGCTTTACATAGTAAAAGTAATTTAAAAAAGGAATTAAATTTTTTTTCGTGGGGAGGGGCAACATCAGCACACCAGGACAGACCACAGGAAGCTCTGTGGTCTATGCCACACTATCAAGAACCCCCAGAGCAGCTTGGGGATAAATACATTGTTCAAGAGCACAGTGGCTGCTGTCAGAGGAAATAATTTTGAAAGGAGGGATTTTTAAAAGGAGGGATTCTATTGATACTAAGTCAACATTCCTAGTTGTTCCACAGAATCCAGTCCAGATGCCTCCTGTTCATGATGTGAAACAGTAACTCACTAAATTAGGTGTTGTAAGGCAGGGGTGCCTAATCCTGCTCCTGGAGATCTACCTTCCAGAATACTTATTTCCATGTGACAGATTTAATCAGGTCTTACAAACAGCCATTTTTCAGCTTGTATCATACATCTTCTTTGTAATCAAATCTTGTCTGTGTGATGTGCTTGTGTTGTCCAGTGGGTCTTCACCTGAGTATGTGATGAGTTTGACTGCACTGAGAAAAGATGAGCCCCCAAAACTTACAGCATGCTGGATAAAGTGCACTCAGTTGATTAACACCCCGGCTCATACTCGCGTTCTCACATACACACAAACCCAAGAGCACACTTCATCCAGAAGGCCAATGTAATGTAGGGCAGTCGCTAGGCAACTGTCTTACTCTAAAGCTACTCGAAACAAAAGGACTCACTCTAAAATCACTCTGTGCTGTGGAGTAGAATATCCTTGGTGGAGAAGGGCAGCAAGCGTGGGCAGCATTAACTTTCTCTTCCAGCCTGTGTTCATCTGCCTGGAGATGCCACAGGAACAGCCATTAGGCTGCCAAATGAACCAGCTTATTAGACTACATTTTTTACATCAGGTGCACAGTAAAATAATTCACTAAACAAAGGCACTTGAGTGTCTGAAAAGCAGTGGGTAGGAGGGGTGGGGCAGATAAAAACTGAAAGAGCTGTACAGGGTTCTTGTGTCATGTGCCGTTCATTTCTGTCATGCTCTCTTCCTCTTTTTCTCCCTCCATCATTGATGGCGTCTTTCCCCTCCTCCTCATTATTGCACAAGTGTTTCCTTTCTGTCCAGTGTCGGCCATGAATGGGAGGCTAACACATGTCACATGGCACATAGCCAGGGTCAGATGCTCTCTGACAGTTGAGCTGTTCCGCTTCGTCAGGATTTTGGCGGTGCTTAGCTGTGTCAGCTGCCTGGCCAGGGCTTGGGCACTTGTGGGCATCAGAGAGAGTGCTGGCATGAGACAAGCGTTCAGACCCACTGCCAAGCAGGGTGCAGTGCTCTGTTGGCTGCCAGGCCGTTAGCCTCACACTCACCGTCTCCCTTTCAGCCCTCTGGTGTGAGGCTGTGCCATCTGGCTTGTGTGGAATCATTAAACTTTATGTAATATTATGTGGGTGTAGAGATCAATGTGAAGATTCATTAGTGTATCACTAAAGCATTAGTTTCTACTTAATGATTCCACTCTAATATTCAGACAGTTCTGTGATGCTTGGAAGACATGCCTTAGTCACAGATCCTAATAACATACGTAAAACAAAATAGCTTATAACCCACTATCATGAGTTTCAGGGACTGTCCGGCCATTTACTCACTACTAGATAATTGCCAGAATTATCCCTAAAACTCTGCTTACATGAGTCTACTCACGGTTATTCATTTTCTGTCCTCCCACAATGTATGTAGTCATGTCTGAGATGCTTCAGACTTGTCACATTTACTGAACAAAATAAAACCTTTAAAAAATTCTACACTGTATTAAGACCTGTGGCAAAAGAATGATGGCATAATCTGACATTACAATGCATCTCAATTTAAAGAAATAGTTAACTTTAAACTTTGACCCAAATACTCATTACACTTTGTACAGGATTAGTAATTTGTGATCATATAATCCTCCAGTGTCCCTATCGTGTAGTGTCACTGAAGAGTACCAGTGGAAAATTCCATTTAGGACGTAAGGATGTGAAGTCACCTATAGGTAGCAACAAAACCATTGTCTACTTCTAATGTTGTTATTGTTATGCCATTGTTATGAATGATGAGTTGTCATATTATCCATGTTAGTCTGTTTCCCTCCTTTCATGTCAATGTCAGGATGCAATATAGGAAAGCTAACACCTTGATTCACGGCATCGACAGAGTAGAAAGGAAGGGAGGGAACGAGGAAGCGCGGAGTATCCGCTCCGCATATGCATGTGCGTGTGTGTGTTCCCTGAAAAAGCTAACTGTGTGTCTGTAAGATTCTGATCTTTCTTGGAAACTGGTCTGGGGAGGAAGGGGTGAATGACAAGTAATCTTAAGTGTAATCTGGATAATAACTTGGTACTACTTTGATAAAAGAATGTTGCTCAAACCTACATGTGGGTATAGAAAAAGAGCACCCCTTTCAAAATTCATATTTTCTTGCTTTGCAGCTTGAAACATAAAAATATCATGGGCAAATATGGTATGGACTAGATGTGCAAAGTTGGCGAAAACGTATCTCAACAGTCTCGTGGCTGTAATCAAAGCAAAAGGTGGCTCCACAAAGTACCGACCCCTGGGGGTTGACATTTGCAGTTGGCATTCAAATGAATCAAGAAGGTGTTCAGTAGGGTTGAGGATGAGGGGTTCTCAGCACAGGCTACCTGACTATTTCAACTCTTGTTTTGCCACAACATGTGCCCATGGAGCTTTTCTTGTGTACATAAGTATTGTCATCCTGGAACAGAGCGCCTTGGTTCCATTCATTTATTCTTTTGCCGAACCGTTTAATAATAATCGGGTCGTGAGGAGGCTGGTGCTTATCTCTGCTAACCCAGGATGAAGGTGTGGTACACTCAGAACAGCTTGTCAGACCATTGCAGGGCCAGCACACACACACACACCCATACACACACACAAACACACTCACAACAATTCAAACTCACACCTAGAGGCAATTTGGAATAGACAATTGGCCTAAAGTGCAGGTCTTTGGAATGTAGAAGGAAACTGGGGTACCTGGAGGAAACCCATGCAAGCACTGGAAGAACACGCATACACCACACAGAACTACCCTTGCTTAACAAGGACGCAAACACAGGAACTTCTTCCTATGAGGCAGATGTGTTAACCACTACACCACTGTGCCACCCATGAGTATTATGTTATTTACATTTTTTAAATGGTAATTAAAAGTGGTAAACCTGCAGTTGGTATTATCTCATAGGTCATACACCTGAGGTATACATTATGACTGCGGTCCCTTGGGCAGCAACAGAGTCACAGCAGTGACTGTTTTACAGTCATGGTGTGGAGAGGAGCGGGGGGTACATATATGAAGCTTGTGTGACAAAGAAAAGACATCAGGTAAGATAGGAGCATTTTGGACACACTACAGTTTTCATGTAACACTTCTGTCTTTATTATTAGTCTTCACTATGTACTGTAAACTAATCAGATGAGTGTGGTTTCAATCACTTATGTCTTTTTATTTTTGGGTAAATACATTCGATCAGTTTAATAGAAGGTATCGTGGGTGTGTACAAATAACAGAAGCAGGAAGAATCGGCCAAGAGGGTCTGGAGTGTGTGGGATTGGTAAGAATTCCTTTGGTAGCAGCAGTGAGATCAAAAAAACCAGTCCCACACACCAACCTCTGTAATACACCAGATATTCTTCATTTTTCACAGATATTCTCCCGCCCTCTGTAGTGAAGACAAACCCATGCCTATTGTGTTGTACACTCAGTGGGAGGTAGCCAGTGATGCCTACAGGATAATACCATCAATTCTACAGCAGGACAAGACTTGCAGTTTGTTTACGGGGTATATCAACTCTTGAGGCCGCACAGGTAGATTGAAAACTGAGTAATTTTTGGAGAATGTGCTCCCTCCCATGCAAGGGGCTGCCAGAGGTACCAAAGTGTTTCACAAAAGCTTCACTTTCTGCCCACAGTAGTGTAGTGTGACTCATGGCAGGGTTTGGTAACTGGATATAACAGGCATGATCATGTTTGTCTGTCCGTGTTAGTAGAACTTAATAGATGACTTCCGGTTGTTCTTATAACATTAAGACTGTTTCTGATGAATCATTTATGCTTTCCTCAGGCTTTCACTCACCTACTGAAGGTTTGGTGAAGCTTATGTAAGAGAGTGTGAACTGATGTATACAACCTTTTACACCTTTTTTAATGGATTGGTTTAAATTTGTATTATATGAAACTCATCCAGCAAGCCATAACAGACAAGACATTTTAAACAGAAATGGCTAAATTCTGCTTATAACTGTGATTGGCTCATCTTGTAGAGCAGTTGGAGAGCGGTATTTTTCACACCAAATGTCTCTCCAGCCAGCCTGGTTCTTTCTTTGGCATACTGGTTGAGCTCAATTACCATGGCACCCAGTAGAGCAGATGGAATTGACTCTGGGCATTCGGAATGTCGAAACTTGAGTTGTCAGTGTATAATCAGTCCCTGGCACCCGGGTTTATACAGGTTCTGCGCTTCACTATGAGTCAGTCAGGTACTGAATGAGAATAAAACACATAAGCAAGTGATCATTAGGGATTTTATTTAAAAAAAAAAAGGTAGGAAGGAAAGACAGAAAGAAACTCTCAAAATTAAAACGGACCTGCCTGATGTACACGCTTCAAACTGCATCTATTCTTGGTCACACATTTTGGTGGAATATTAAAAAAAGCTAAAGAAGAATCTTAAGAGTCTATAAATTTCATATGCCAAACTTGGCATAGTTTTACTATGATATGATATGATATGATATGATATGATATAAAATAAAATAAGCAGGTGGCATGGTGGCGTGTGGTTAGCATATTTGCCTCACAGCAAGATGGTCTTGGTTCGATTCCCAGCTCAGGTGTTTCTGTGTGGAGTTTGCATGTTCTCCCCGTGGTTGCGTGGGTTTCCTCTGGGTACTCTGGTTTCGTCCCCAAGTCCAAAATCATGCACAGTTGACTAATTGACTGTTCCAAATAGCCCCTAGGTGTGAGTGTGAATGGTTGTATGCATGTTGCCCTGCAATGGCGAGCTGTTCAGGGTGTACCCCGCCTTCACCCAGAGTCGGCTGAGGTTGGCGCCAGCCTCTCTGCAACTCTAATTAAGATTAAGCAGCTTAGAAAATGAATGAATAAATAATATAAGCCAAATAATCTTTTTTTTAATAAATAAAATTGGTATTTCCTCCATGACTTTTTGTTTTGTAAGATATCTGGATATTAGCTTGGGATGTGTGTGTTTGTCTCTGTATGTTTTGGTACTTATTGTTTCTAGTAGAGGTCTTCCTGAAAATGTTTATACTCTTGATTGGACATGTGTATGTCTGTGCACATGATATCAGTGAGGTAAATAAGCTGGAAAACTTTCTTCATCTTTGGCCTAAAATGTGTAATGTGAGGTCCAAGGAGGGGCTGAGGATAAAAGCCAGGCCTTGGCTCTGAGCCTCATTATCAGTCCCTGCCATTGCCTCACAGACGACGACATAACATCAATCACTCTTCCGCCCATGACCCAGTGTACCCTGGTGGACGCTCACTTATGTCATATCGGAGCACTTGCCGCACAAGTTATCAAAGGAGTGATTTAGTCCAATTACATGGCATTCAGAAGTTTACATTACTGAAATGCTTTCACTTGACAGCCTCTCCCTTTGGAAAACTTTGTTTTTAGTGGAAAGGGAGCTACACTTTCAGTTGCAAATAATATTACTGTTACAGCATTAGTTTAAATTGCAACTAAATGCTTCTGATTAGTAAAAAAATAAAAGCAATTAGGCAGGTATAATATTAGTGAATAAATATAAGTAGATAACTACTCTGGGCATTAGTGACACCAGCTTCTAGAAGAAGCATATTGAATTTAGTTAATTTGGTAATTAAAATCCCGTAGCCTTACAATCATGTAGCAGTGATCTGGAAACAGCCCAGCCATGGCTCACACCTGGTTGTGTCCTTTTTATTCCTGAAGTGATTCTGATTTTCACTAGCAGGGAGAGTCATGGGCCCTGTACTGAGCACACGGCTCCCATGACCACCTGCACTCCCTCTACATTCCTGCTGTCCAAACAGTACAACAACGGGAAGCAGCATCATTGGAAACACCTGGGTCTGATCATTAGTGTATACCCTGCTGTCCTGGATTTGTGCTGGCTGCCCATTTGGCTTAGGCAGTATTCGTGCACAAAAGAATGGATGACATACGGAGCAGACATGCAAATGTGGAGGTACCACTGAGAACCATACTGTTTGCTAAATTAACAGTGTTCATTTACTCTAATGGGACACCTGAGCACCATGGTGTTGACTGAGGCTGTTATGTTGTGTGTTTGTTTGTTTTTTCTGCTGATTTGTTGACTTAATTGGTCCAGTATGGTTAATAATGTAATATCTGTATTATATTTCAGTCACAAGCTGAAGGTATCGAGAATAAGTTATATTTAGATGTAATTGCTTTGAAAGCTGAAAAATTAAATGTAGCTAATACGGCTGAAAAGAAGAGATCTGTGCTCCTAGCGAGTATTGCATCAGTAGTGTGACTGTCACTGATAAATGAAGTTCTCTACAGATACAGGGATTCTTCATTAGTCTGTGTTTGACTGCAGGATTTGATATTATTTAGACAATACTTCCAACTCCTGGTGAGGTGGAAATGGAGGGGAAATTATAGTTTTGTGTCACCTTTTAGATTAATGCTATTTTTTCCTGCAGTCACTTATTTTTTTATTCAGTGTGTGTGTGTGTGTGTGTGTGAGAGAGAGAGAGAGAGAGAGAGAGTGTGTGTGTGAGAGAGAGAGAGACTGAGACAGGGCCTCAGTGTGTGTTCTGGGAAAAGGACCTTCCAGATTAATAATGGTGATAAGGATAGCGCACGCTGTTGTCATATGCAGGATTCTATTTTTGTCCGTAGCAAAACTGTGACAGTCTGTCAGGAGTATGCTGCCCTACAAATTTCATCACCGAAACCATGTGTGTTCAGATACAATTCTCTTTCCTGCACAGGGTCCTTCAAGAAATAATGAGAAACACTCCAGTGCATGTTTCATATTTTTTTTTATTGTGTTCTCAACATTTATTTTAAACATTTAATAACACTTGGTTACTTACCTATTTGTTTAATGAACTGATGAGCATTTCTGGCCAGCCTGAAACCCAGCAGACAATGTAGCTGTAGATTGTACCACACAGAAATCTACATTGTATGCCAGGTTCGGGACAGCACAAAAGAATTCATCATTCGCCCTCGCAAAGTGATGGGCTTCTGCATGTGCAAAAGATTCACATTCATTATTTCTCAGCCATCAGCAACTGAAGGCATTCACACAAACCCAGCCACTATGACAGCCTAATCACACAAAGAATGTGACATCTTGCCTTGTCCTTTGTCATCAAATCACTCAAACGGCATCTTCAACAGTCAGCCGAGAGACAATGACTGGATCCATTCATCGGACAATACCACCATGTCAAAACAGAAGTCTAAAATAATTTCTAGTTGCTTCAACATCACTGCTACATGCAGAGTGCGTGTCAAATTATTTAGAGAAACAATAAGCCAGAAACATAATAAACTAATGAAGATGTATGAAGAGGTCATATTCTGAAACACTTATGGACAGCTAAATGAAATAACGAGAGCAAGTAAAGCCCTCAGCCCTTCAAGTACACAGGGTTTGCTATTTTGTGAATGACAGGACGAAGTCCACATACCACACAATCTGAATGGAATGTGCCAACAGGAAGCACTGAATGCCATCAGAGACCCAGTAGCCAGATGTAGCTGCTGATTGCAACACAGGATCTACACTGACTACTGAGCAGCTCATGAGCAAACTGGTATGGCGCGGAAAGAGGCTTCGCTGTAAAAGCGAGTCATCTTCAGTGTCTTGGCATCATGGCTCACTGAAAGAAGAGAGAGATAGAGAGAGTAGGGCTGGTGGTTAGAAATTGTGAACAGAGCCATTCTTTCTTTTTTTTTATGCACACCGTTAAGGCTTGCAAATAGTCTCATTCATCCCCATTAGCTTGCAGTCAGAAAGGTATACAAACAGAAGCGGTGATTCTGCTATTAAACAGTAAAACAGAGCATTTGTTTCAGTGTTTTTGCTCGTATTTGAGTGAATAAACAGAAGTAAATGGAGTCAATGATTCCAAATATTGAACCAAGTGTGTGACTGTGTTAACTCCTGGGACTCTACTCAGTGGTACAGACTTATCCATTAATTGTCCATTACTCATTGAGCAGCATACCTTTTCTAGTACATTTTGGTATAGTTTAAATTAAGTCAATCCAGGAAACAAATTAGCTTGATTTTTCACTGCTGAAATTGTTTCCAAAATCTGTTTGAAAAACATACTGACCAGATACTGCTCAATGGCAATACAAAAAAAAAAGAGACTTCATTTGTTGTTACATTTGTTGTGTGCATGTGACAAATGTTAAATATGCACATGATTCTATACAGTTCGAGGCTTGCCCCAAGTGAGTCACGAAGACAGTGAGAGCAGAGACATTCCACATACCCAGTAATGGCTCCGGATCAGCATACCTGAGATCTTGTGACCATATTGATTTTGGGACCAGCTGATGGTCATTTGACTTAAATTTTTCTCAGTTATGGAAACTGTTCCCACCCTTGTGCCCCTGTTTAAATTCCAGAACATTGTCCCTGCTTACTGTGTCTGCCTGCCTGATCTGGCTCTGGGTCGGAGGCTAGGTGATTCTGAGCATGGTAATGAAGTGACATTATCCTACATAGTAAAGGCAGTCAGTAGAAGATACAATATAAAGTTGCTAGACTAGAGCTATAACACTGAGTATTCAATAATGAGGTTCCCATTGTCATGCAAGAATGAACTTGTTTGAGCGAACAGAAAATGGGAAATTCAGACTTGTCACATTGGAAATGCTGATGTAAAAATTGCAGTATGTTGACTGAGTAGAAAATGTTTGAGGTTTGTTGTTTGAGTTGTGCTGACAAAGCTTTGTCACATTTTAAGACATTGTCCACCAATACATATCACTGCACAGTACGGATTGCTAAACAGAATAATGATTTAGCCACGATCATAAGAAAAATACTAAACTGGAGCAGACGTGCAAGTTTGTATTGACTGATAGCGAATCATCACAGTGACTTGTTTTAGTACTTAGGACTGAGTAGCAAAGCATATTGCTGGTATAATACAACTTGCAGTACTCAGACTGTCTGTTTTTTTGCTCATATTCAAGGTGGTCATTTACATAAGTAACTTACAAAATAATAGATAAGATCCCATAGCCGTTTCCTGAATGAAAAATGCAAAACTATACCAATGTTACTATGAAACCTTTCAGAGATGTACTATCCTATTACTGATTCAACAGTGGGTTTAAAAATATACAGATGATCTCATGACATTATTGCAGATTTTTGGGAAAACTCACCATACGAGTTTCACAATCTTTGGTTCTGTGTATGCTTTGCAGAAATTCAACTCAGTAAGACTTTCAATACTCAATATGCCATACCAACTAACAGGCATGTTCATTTTCATATTTAATTTCATGTATGCTGAAATAGGCTAAACACCAACAAATGAAGGAATTACTGGGTTCTCTGCCAAAGTGAGTGTGTGTGTGTGTGTGTGTGTGTGTGTGTGTGTGTGTGTGTGTGTGTGTGTGTGTGTGTGTTTTGAGGGTGTAACAAAGCCTGATGTTCCCTCGGGAGATATTTGCTTCCGTCTGCTACTCTGTTGTATGCCATAGGGGTGAACCTCAGTCTCCATAATGATCTGTAGTCATTAGGGGAATTTCTGATCATTCAATTCATAACCTTCCAGGTCCAGGGCTTCAGAGTTGTATCCTATTTAAATCAATTTCAAAATCCTTTCCTACCTTGTACAGTAAGTGACTATTAAATAAAACTCAGCAAATCAGTGGTGTTCCAATTACTTCAAAGAATTTTGTAACTACTCTAAAATCACTAGCTTGTTTCATTATTATTTTATGATATTTAACAACACTCTATTATTTCTACAAAACTAAACTATATCTGACAATTAGGAAGTAAACTGCAGCTCTTCCAATCTATATTTGCATTCCAGCAATTTACAACAATAGATAAAAAAAAAGTCATATGAAAATCTGATTCACTCCTATTTACAAGCATGAATATGGCAACATAATATATAAAATG
This sequence comes from Neosilurus hyrtlii, assembly GCA_028564935.1. Classification (NCBI taxonomy): domain Eukaryota; kingdom Metazoa; phylum Chordata; class Actinopteri; order Siluriformes; family Plotosidae; genus Neosilurus; species Neosilurus hyrtlii. The sequence continues at coordinate 13,271,788 of JAOUQZ010000047.1, forward strand.
AATCTGGACTGTGAAACCTGTGAACCTGTAAGAAAAAAACAGTGTGTGTGTATGTGTGATATATGATGTATTATCTATTACAACCCAATTTATGAAACTAGTACTCCTGGTACATATTTCTAAATTATGATATCCTTCAGTGCCTTACAGCCAGCATTGAAATACAATGAGAAAATGACCATCTGGGAAATTGTGAATCAAGCCAGCTCTCATGTTGAGAAGATGATGCTTGTGCTAATCCACCAATCTTCCAGAGCGAGGTTTTCTCTGTGCCAAATAACACACTACATTTTACTCCAAATAATTAGTGCTCCAAGAGCTTCTCCTATATTCACGTACAAAGTGTTGAGTTTATAATACAAAGAGCCTCTAATCTTGCAGTCTTTTCCTCCCAACATCGCATCCCAATTCAGGATACACTTAACAAGAAGAAGCAAACAATAAGCTAGATTTCTGAAAAAAGAGCACCCATGGAAGACTTGATAAAGCTTAATTTCAACAAAGCTAAAGCCAATAGGATGCATAGATGCATTCTATTATGCATACAATAACACAGACAAATATTTTCTGCTAAATATTAATATTAGTGAATTTCAACTTGCATTTTTACCACTAAAAATTCCAACTGATAATGTTTCCAGTCCTTACAAACACATACTGAGCACTATTTGGGGGAAAAAAACCTTATGCACAACTATTAATATTACTAACTGTAATGGCTACTCCACAGGCAGTGGATCTGCTGATGGTGTAGCAGATATTTGGCAGATCCACCGCTTGCTTTCTGGGTGCTGCTCCTCACTATTTTTACTATCATGGCTCTAGGGCAAAAAATGGGAGGGGATGGTTTAGAGTGGGGGGTAGTAGCCTTGCTGGCAGGGCTATTCCTGGAGCCCCAGCATGTTTCAGTTGATGTGGGTTTCCTCTAAGATGCCTGAGAGATGACTGGGCCTGACCACATCCACATTCTGAGAGGAGCAACAACCGAGCCCCTGACCAGAGTTCTGTCAACGTGGTCTGCCACCGAACAGGAACTGAATCATTGCCCTCACCCACTAGAGGAGGTGGGGCAGCAAGGGAAGGGGGGAAGGAGTAAGTGTGAGTGTAGGGGTTTGTGTGAACATGTTCCTGTTTGGGTGTAAAGCTGGGGTTACATGATGCAACTTTTATGCAACTTTTGTTATTTGCAATACAATTGCACTTAAATTACAGTTCTACCTTATGCAACTCACATTAGGTAATTTCCAATCAGTGAACTCAATAAAGCCAAAAGATGTCATCAGATAAACAAGTAATTTAAGAAATTTAATGACAAATTATGGTATTTAATAATATCTGATAAACATCTAGTATGCCTGACACATCAACTATGAAAAATATTGACTGCATGGCTTCATTGCCTTCTGTTCCATACAAATGAAATAAAAATTCCCCTGCTATGTTGTCAAATGTGGAGCCAGAGACTGCGCGGTAGAGACGTGAGTCGAAATCATGTACACCTACTCATTTCCTGCCTCCTTCTCCCCATAACAGAGTCCAGCGCATTGCAGAGGCTGTCAATCACTTAATTCCC
>JAOUQZ010000047.1:13280739-13294775 GCA_028564935.1 Neosilurus hyrtlii
CCGGCTGGGCCAGGCTCAGATCGCACAAGCTCTGGTTTAACCCCACATACCACACCCTCCCCCCCCCAAACCCCACCACACACACACACACACACACACACACACACACACACACACACACACCAATTCCTGTGCAAAATAACCCAGTTCAGTCCCAATTTAAAATACACAAATACCAGCCCACTAACCAGCACTGGTACATCTCACACACTAACAATTCTTCACACACTGTGACATTTAGTTACATAAGGCTGATAACTTTTCTGTATTCTTATAACGTATTGATTTAGAGCTTTTTCTGGTCATTATTTTTGATTGGGATTTTTATTTAGGAGCATTTGCAAAATGTAATTTTACATTTAATTAATCCAATTAAATTGGTGTTAAACAAGTTTTCAGACAAAACAATGTTACATTTTAAAAAAGCGTTACATCCATAAAAACACTTTTATTGAGCCAATACTATCATATAGCTTGTAATATGAACAAGATGAGCTTACATACTATCACTATACTTTCTCTCAACTGGCTATTTCTCACTGGCAGTCTGTGCATGGCAGACGGTGTGTGAGTGTGTGTACTGTGTGCATGCATGTGTGTTTGTTATGTCCCGCTGTGTCAGTCTGGATTGTCCAACCGAGCTCACCGCAGCATAGACAGCTTGTATTGAAATAGAGGAGAGGAGGTGGCGATGAATCACACATCGTAACGTGTCAGTGCGTCATTTTCTGCTTTTCAAATTGGTGCGCTTGTTCTTGCTCATTTTCTTGTCAGTGGGCTGAAGTTTGGTGACTCAAGAGCTTTGAAATGTAAGTACAGAGCGAGCTGGAGCACTTATTGTTGTTAAAATCATGTGTGCTTCCTACTTTGCTTCATTTAAGGGTTGAATTACTTCCAGAGGAAGAAACACATTGCTCCCACTTTCAGAATTACTTAAACTACCTTAGATATTAGATAATGACTAACTACTAACATGCTGTATTGTGTCCTGTGGGATCAGTGACTTAATGGACTGTTTAAAAAAAATGTATCTCTTCATGTACGGAATTTATAATGTGGAAGTGAATAATTTCAGAATTCTAGGCGGGTTCTCTGTGAAGCTTAAAAAAAATTTAAATAAAAAAAATTAACATCAATTTATTTAAACAGGATGTATTTGTGTATTCTTTATTATCAATAATTTCAACATAATTCAATAAAATCAAATTTAAATTGTTGCATTAAAATCAATCTTATTTTTCAATCAGTTATGATGTACATTTTGAAAACTGGTAATTTGACATTTAGGTTATTAATCATTAAAAAAATGCATTAGGCTCTAGAAAAATTTACATTTTGTAAATGAAAACCTATGCATTACTGTATCTAATATGTTTTTGCCAAATTTTATAATAGCTTTTTTTTCACAGGCTGATTTTCTAAAGAAAAGGGGGAGTAATCTAAATTAAACTGGGTAAAGCAGGTTAATTTGAATGCTGTTTAGCCTTAAGGACATCCTGATTATAGCTTCAATCTGGGTAGGGTAATATTTATACCACACTGAAAGACAGGAATGTTGCTAGCTTTAAGCAAATAATGAAGATAAGAAGCCCTCACTGGAATTCAGATGCATTCCTGGCATTCTTCAGTTGTCGAAAACCGTGTAAACCATGGCTGCCAATAGCTCCATAATGGTAGAGATTAATGAGAGCAGGAGACCCCTCTGCCTGACCTCTTACCCTCACCAAGACCCGATGTAAACAAATTACTTGTTTAAAATTTTCTCAACAAAATATGACATCACAATATAAATTATTTAAACTAAAACCCACATTTAAAATGTTTAATGTGTTAAATTTCAGATAAAATGCATTTGTGGGCTCTGAACTGTAGATAATATCATTGCACTGGTGCACCTTTCCTTAAATCCAACAGGCAGTACAAAATTTAAACGAAACATTTGCATATAATATCAAATGCTGTATTTTGTGGCAGCATGCAAGTAATTTCATGAATAATAATAATCGAACAGCAAATGAACAGTCACATTCATCATGAGTATATAGAAGTCTTAACCCAAGCCCATTAGATAGTGTAGCAGATAGTACCAAATGCAGCTCACCACATCAAACGCAGAGGAAAAGTGCCTGGCATAGTGACCGTGCATTCAGAACATGTGCACTTCTACAGATGACTTGGCCTGGCCAGACTAAGCAATGTAGGAATCTGTGCAGTCAGCTGGTAAGGGATGTCAGGACGATGAGGCACCCCCCACCCCCACCCCAATGAGGCTGGCCTGCTTGCCTTATCCCTAGCACTGCATGGCTATATTAGGTTGCTGCAGAGCTGGTGGTCAGAGAGTAGCAGCGATGCAGCTATAACGTCATGGTCATGCTGGCAAGGCATGACTTGACAAACCTTATCAGCCACAGATATGGCATACTTGTATTACATTCCATCTCACATACATGCACACACACCAATAGGCCTGTCTTTTAAAGGCATAAGATCTGGCACAGAGATGCCTGGTAGCCATGCCAACCGTGTGTTTGAAAGAGCTGACAATATGCAATTTGCCAAGCAAATGGAGGAAAGAGTGACCCAGTTAGTAGAATATGAAACATTCCCACCCAGGAAATGGGAACTCTATTAAAACTCTACTATCATTACTGATTTATAGCTTTAATGGATATCAGGGCTCATATAGTTAGACTCAGTTTCAGCGTTGGTGGCTATTAATATTGTATTTATACAGTCTTATTTTAAATGATCAATTTAGGTGTGAAATCTGAACATTGATTAAGAGGTTCGATTTAAAAAAGCATGGTCCAATCATACCTAAATACATTACACTTTTGATTATTCATCTCTCGGGCCTCACTGATATTAAATAACCACCATCCTGAATAATAGCAGGCAATTAGCAGGTATGTTGTTCTAAAAGCCTATAATCCCTCAGCAATAAATCAGTCAGGTAATAGGCAGGAAGTTATGGCCCCTCTTTACTGTCCCTTGTCACCAGCACTGACTGGGTTTTGGGTAGGAGTTGGATGGTGGGTGGGAAAGAGCGCGAGAGCATTTAATGGAGTCTGCCCGTCTGCTCCTCCACCCCTTGGCTGGCCCTTTAAAAGGTGTCAGATGAAAAGCAGCTGAGACTGCTGCTCGCTCTCACTCTATCACGCCCCCACTCTCTAAGCTTCACTCACTTGCTAGCATCCTGCTTTCACTCGCCCCCTCAACACCCACGTTTTTTTTTCACCTTCTCTGCTTCCCACACACTCCCCACTCCTCACACGCACTCACTCATTCTCGCCCACGTACATGCACAAACACACCCAGGCTGACGTCCCCCAGCCTGCCGCCTCTGGCTGTCCTGGCGAAATCAGGATGCAGGACCCCCGCCTTGATTCTTACTGACCCCGGCACTTTCTACACACTTACATCCTGAAATGGGTTGTCCCCGCTGCGGCATCATCTAGCATGGTGCCAGAGTGACACGGCCGAGTCACAGCTTCCCTGTCCTCCACCTCAGCTGAGCCAGCGATTGGAAAGAAGGAGCAAGAACGGCAGCAGTTCACACCCTCATCCTGGAAGTTCCAAGCGTGCTCTTTACAAACATTCCATTCTCCCCCTGCATGCTGAGCAGGGTTTCCTGCTCTCAGAGCCCAGCCCCCAGCTGGCGTGCTCCCACCCTACCCAGCCTAGACAAGGGGACTCTTTCAGGCACTTCCTGAAGAACCACCTTCAATTATCTTAGCTGCTGGGCCGGGGAGAAAGTGCTGATGTTATACAATGCCGATAAAGCTCCCTTAATTCATTTCCCCACCAAGCCAAAGTGGCGTAATCTCTGAGGGAGAACGATTACTCTGTTTGGCTTGGCTAGCAAGTCCAAGGCCATTCTGAATAACATAAAAGGTGACAGCAGAAGGGAGAGTAAGAGAAAGAGAGAGAGAGAGAAGCAAGAGAGCAGGCTAGAAAAAGAAGAGCAAGGTAAGGCAAAAGTGAGTGATAACCTGAATCAAATAGTGAAAGGCAAGAGGAAAAAAAAGGGTGGTGGGAAAGAGTGAAAACATATAAGAAAGACAGAGTAAAGATTAGTGGTACTTCTGTCTAACTTGACTGGGGGTTGTTTTCTCCTGAACTTACATGCCGAGGGACACCTGTCCCACAGTCTCTTAGTCGTTGGTTTAGTCTCTGTGTCACTTACTCGAGAGAGGTGCCTAGCTCATATTCCCAGCAGTCTTGCTGTGTAACTGCATTGTCTGTTTTTGTCCTTGCCTGTGATTAAGAGTGAAACCCAGACCTCTGTGATCTGTTCAGTGTCTCTATCAATGTTGTGTCTGACAAGACACAATGGCTTCTTCAGACATATGAGCACCCTCTCATGGAATCCACTGGGATTTTCTATGAATTTTGCTTAACGGACATCATCGAATGATCCAAGGCATAATATACATGCTTGTTTTCCTGGTACTTTCAAAGTGGATTCTCCCTAAAAGCACAACTTACTCTGAGCTTTAATCGGTGATGTGAAGACCAAAAGTTCAAAACAAAACAATGATATGATGAACCGCACAATCATACTTAAGCAACAAAAGTCTTGTATTGAAAGACAGATGTGTTGCCAAGTAACTGAAATAAAGAATTACATTATGTGACATCTGACTCATGGCAATTCACCCAACATGTCTAATGCTGCTTTCTTAAAACAACACAAACAGATAGTAGTCATAGGATGAGCAAAGTGGATGTGCTGAGATCAAACAGAGGACAGGACGAGAACAGACATAAAAAGGGAGATGAGGGTAGATAAGGACATAAGATAGATACAGGAGAAAGAAGGATAAATGGAGGAGAGAGGATTGGAAAGGAGCAAGAAGGAGAAGAGAGGAGAAGGTGACTAAAGAATCATAAACAAGGAAATGAGAGTGGAGAGAAGAAAAATTTTGACTATGAAAAAGGCAAGCAACTTAGAAGACAAGACAGAAGATGAGATGACAGGAGATATAAAGAGAGGAGTAAACAAGGAGAGAAGATGGAAAGAAACTAAACGGGTGGAAAGCAGAGGAGGTGGAAGCAGAGGCTCAGAGATGATGGGTGGCAAGGAGCTGCCCTGTGTAGGACTGAAGGAGGATGAGTCACAAGCTTCCTGCCCACCTATCTACCCACACACACCCAAATGTGGGTGTGAAAACACCAGGCTCAAAGCCTGTGGGCCTTAAACTCATGGACGCGTCTGTCTCTCTTCCAATGCCAGTACATGTACAATCTCTACCCACAAGCTGTGCCTGAGTGTATGTATGATGTCATCGAAGGAGAAAACAAAACAAAACAAAAAATGGACACATGGGATAATGTGTGGGATAGTTTTTTTTTTTTTTACATGTTTTGACCAAGAAATCTCTGCCATATTGGACATCAAGGTAAAAGACAACAGCCCGTTCACTAGCTATTCCTGCCATTTTATTTTAATCAACCAGCTATTCTACTTTTAACATGGTTCCATTAATTGTATTAGTCTTACCAGTGCTTAATGATCCACATTCACCTTGACATGACAGCACCTACAAGAGGCATGAAAGGAACTGCAATTAGTGATATATTACAAAGTTATGTATATCCTTAAAATCCTAATCCAGTGTTATATGGTAGGTTATTATAAAATAATTTGCAAGAACTCTAGGTGACTGAATTCTCTAGGTGACATGACCATGAGGGATAATTTTGTAAAAAAAAAAAAAAAGATTGGATTTGATAATATTCAAAATGAGACAGATTGCTCATTAAAATATTTCACATTTGTGTGTGGGCGATAACTAACAGCTATTCTTCTTCAGAAGCTCACATGGGCTCTGAGGATAAACGATTCAATCATAAAAAAACAGAAAAATTTCAAATCTCTACCATCACTGCATTACATCTATTTTCAGATGAATAACAGGTATATCAAAATTATACTCTTTATATGGAAAAAAACAGATACAGTGTACCTGAATTCAAATTCATGCAGAGAATAATGGTGTAAAACAGCCTTCATTGTGATTTCAGAGTCTCAGCACCTTTCTGAACATAATTGAACATGAAAAGGTAGCAATTTAAGCCATGTTCCATAATAGGGAGGCTTTTTGGTGTGAAAGCAGGAGTGAGCTACTTAAGTGAGATATTCTATATTATAAATCACTGGTATTCTTATTACATCAACTGAGGCACTGGATCCATTAGCAGCTCTCTCAGGGGAAATGTGACATGTCAGACAGCACTCATATGCTTTGTAATTGCAATGAGATTGGACACGGTATTAGCAATTGTTTCATAACTGATTTGCTTTTTGCGCAAGATTAACTGATAGGCAGGAGTTATTAGCATTTTCCTACAATAGTACACTTCTAACAAAAAAAAGGCAATTATGGGACCATGACACTGACAATTTAAAGAACTGTCTGCATGGTTTTCCAGAACAGAAAAGAATGTTAATTTTATTATTTAAATTGGCAACCTTCACAAGGTCAGCATTTATCAGCATTTATCAGCATTCAAGGTAGCATTTATCACTGTTAAAAGCAATCACTGCACTTAAACATGTTGAGTTTGTTTAATTTGGATAGGTTTGTTTAATCAGATAAACATAATTTGCTACATTTTAGAGCGGACAACTGTTAAATTGATAGCATAAATTTCCCTTTGTTAAAATAAGTTAATTAATATGTATAAGAAGTAACGCAGAGTGGCATGCGAAACACAGTAAGTACTGACAGCTTCATAATTCTTGTATGCATGTAGCATTTAAAGTTATGAAAATTAAAAGGCATTTACATGTCCTTATGTGCTAAATGCTACGCTGTTCTACATTCTGGTGAGCAGTATATTCATAACGTATAATTTTTATTTATAATGAAAGAGACTTACAAATATTCATTCACTTCATGTTTTATACAGAACCTATCCTATATGGTTCTTTAAAGAATCTTTATTCAATCTTCAAATGTTTTAGTAAGGATTTCAAATATTTTGGCAGTGTAGTAGTTGATTACACAACAAAAGTGACAGCAGAAGAAGATAGTCTACATATGTGTAATAAAGTTTTTTGGCACAAGCAAATAAACCGTTAACTCCCAGGCTGGTAGATCCAAAATCTTCTGATACTACCTACCTTGTGTATTAGATTCCTCACAGTTACCCATAAATAAGAGTAATTACTGGATAATATGTTTAATAACTTAATAAGCCAGGACTTTAAGGGATTAAGGCTCTTTAGATGAAATAAAAGGGTCAGACCAGTTTTCTCCTACCCCCCTGACTGAAACAATTCACAGACAACATATCTCAGGTGTGCCCCCTAAAGGAAACTATTTGAACTAAAAGGGCTCAAGTAAAACAGGCATGTCGCTTCTGAAAGATCGATAACTGTAGAACTGATATTCATTCAGACACGTATAAAAATATATAAAGTACTGCCCTGGTATATCCTTTACTAATTAAACATAAGAATACTTAAATATTTAGTTTTTCATAGTTCATCATCAACAACAACACTATATTATTATTATTATTATTATTATTATTATTATTATTATTAATACTACTACTACTACTAATAATACCATGTATCTATAATAAATTAGTTGATTGGGTTAAAGGTAATTTCTAGCAAACGTTTTCATTCATTAATTACAGAGATCGGAAGACTGCATTCATTTACTCGTGTGTGTGTGTGTGTGTGTGTGTGTGTGTGTGTGTGTTCTCGCTATAGAGGAAACAGAGGAAGGGGAAACGCGCCCCTGTTCGTTCTCTCTCTCTCTCAACTCACCCCTCTATTTTATTCTCCAACTCATTTTTTTGTCACGAGGTCTCCCCCGGGGCAATCGCATTCCAAAACACACACAAGAATTTCCTTCTCTTCGGTTCACATAGCAGCCTTTCTCCCTCCTCCTCCTCCTCCTCCTCCTCCCGCATTCAGAGTGCAGCTTTTCTGCGCTGCAAGAGCCGAGCGCTGCTACCAGTGTGTGTGTGTGTGTGTGTGTGTGTGTGTGTGTGTGTGTGTGTGTGTGTGTGTGTGTGAGAGAGAGAGAGAGAGAGAGCACTGAGGCCACTCACAGCAAAAGTTTTCTTCGTTGCACTTTTCTTTCCCAGCCCTCGCCTGAAATGGTATTTGTCAGTGCACGCAGAGACCACACACACACACACACACACACACACACACACACACACACACACACACACACACACACACACAGTCTCTGTTAGAGCGTCTTTTCCAGCAGCAGCGCCACAGAAACGGCGCACATGCTCACCAGCCGCCGCACGCGCAAACTAGCCTTTATTTATTAGGCTCAGCTAATAAGGCGGTAGGGTGATGATTTTGCGACACCGCTGCTTGTTTCTATGCTGCGACTGCGGCTATGATAAAAAATAAATAAAAAATAAATAAATTAAGAGGATGTTTCGGAGAAACTGTCAAATTCATCACCGACCAACACCCCCCCCACCCACACACACCCACACCCACACACACACACACACACACACACACACACACACACACACCTAAACTCCTACCTTGGGTTTAGTTTCCCCGCGCGCTTCCGCCGCCGCGCACTACAGCATAAAGACTCCGAGCACGCGCTAGTCCGGATTCAACCGAGCAGAGATGTGGAAAACAATACAGAGGGAAAGAAAAGGACAGCGATGAGCGGAAACACAAAGCGACTAAGCAGCAGACACACTTAATGTTAATGGCTCTGTCACTCACTCACTCACCCGCTTGTCACTCATGTGCCGCTTCCATCTGCAGCGGCCACCGCGTGCAATTACCGGCTCACTGTGGGAAACTGCTCTCTCTCTCTCTCTCTCTCTCTCTCCCTCTCTCTCTCCCTCTCTTTGTATCTGCCCGTTCACACACGGCCCCCGCTCACTTCACTACTAACCATACAGGCTACAGCGCTGCAGAAAATCCCCCCGTTCAGCCGGGGCCGGCCCTTCTCCAGACTCCGAGCGCGCGCACAAGCTCTCTCTCTCTCTCTCTCTCTCTCTCTCTCTCTCTCTCTCTCTCTCTCTCACTCACACACACACACACACACACACACACACACACACCAAATTTAATTTTCATTTTAGAGAAATCATGTCAGGAAAAAACTCTAGACTTTGACTTTGTCTATATTTCAGTGATGAATTTGTAATGAATCATCAATTACACTGTAATAAATTATTGTTGTTGTTTTTTTTGTTGATATTTCTTTCTCAAAGGTAAATCAACATGTAACACCCACCTGTAAAGTTCATGAGAAGCAGTGCAAATATTTTGTTAGTATGAATGTTTTCCCCACACTTTAATTGAGACTAAATATAAAGTGAGAGTTCATATAAATGACGCTCTTCTGCTTCTGCAATTAAAAACAAGGTGTAGTTGTAAGTAGACAGTTATGTTAAGGGAAAGCCCTAAGCAATAACAGGCCTCTCCTCCCATTCCCTCCCTTTCAGTTACAGTAGATACCCGGGGTTTCACCAGAGAAATGACGGCAGGAAGTGATTATGATGGGAGTTCACCTAACCGACCACATTGTTTCATTCACCTCATATTATGTAGTCTTATCTTCAGCGTGCTCTCAGCCATGTCCTGAATGCAGATAGGATGTACAGGGGAAATACAACAACTGTGGGTGGTGCCCAATGATTTACATAAAATTTCCCAAGTGCCAGACTGGCATATGAAGAACATGTTCTTTCCACTGTCCCTTTCACTTTTTCAGAAGAAAAAAACAAAAAAAAATTTTCAAAGCTGTTTAGAGAGTGATGACGTGAGGACCAAGCTGGGGAAATTTGAAGCTTCAGAATCAGGATTGCTTAAGACTTAAAAAATTAAACTTGCTTACTGGCGTGAAATTGACGCAATGGACAAAAGACACAGTGACAAAATAGGGTTTGGCATATGGGTCCAGTCTTAAATACGAACATTTTAGCAAAGCTAAACTATTTTAATTGTTTGAAATTCAAACTAAACATACAGAATAATTATAATACCTTCAGGTCAAGTAAAGTTCAGTTATTCTCAGAGATAACTGAAATTGCTCGATGGACACTGGTATACAGTAGTTACAATGTAATAGCATTGTAATCACATGAAGAATGCTAGAAGAACACAATAGAATCATCTTTGTAGTATTCATATTATTGTTCTGGTAAATATTACATTCTTTCATATACAGAGTGCCTTGTACAGTTATTATTCGCGATTCAAATTCTATAATTAAAAGTCTATTTAGACTGAGGAGGACAAATGAGGAAGCCCTGATGATTAATGATCATTTGGTTATGCCAATCATGGTTAATTTATTAGCAAACATTAAAATTGAATTGAAAGATTCAAACAGCAAATACTAAATAATTAAAATGTTGCTGTGGAAACTGTGGCACACATTAGAAGATTATTTGTATTATTTGAGCTCTGTAGCTGTACTGAACCTTGATTTTACAAAATAAAAGCAATACAATAAAAACTGGCAGTTCTCAAATAGTTAAACTATAAGGTAGGAAGCATGCATATAAAATATATAGCTTGTGTTGTTATACAGTACACTTGATTACATTTAAATTGCAATCTATACCTAGGGTTGTTTTAAAATTGACATGAATTTTACAGATGCTATTTGCATGTTTTAGCATTTTCTTCCAGAATTGTAATTATTTGATAATTACGATACAAATAATTTCCAATGTAATCATACCAGTCATGCCAGTCATTTCCTAAATGCTACCCTGTGTGTGTAATCGTGGTCGAACATCCCCTCTCCTAATTTGGATCATTACAAAATAGCATCATCAGACTTTTACAGCCAAGTGCATGACATGGCTTCTGCTATATATGTTAACCTTTATCTGCTGTTTTTAAGTCTCATATCTTTTGCAACTGTGTAAGAAAACAGACGATGGCAACATTTGATTTGCATGCTCTCTATTTCCTCCACAGAGAAGCTTGGACACAAAAAAACATCTTTTTAAGGTTGACACAGCAGACAAGCATATCAGAGTATTTCAGCTTTAAGCAACTTGGCTGAAATTTGTTTAACTGTGGTCTAAAGGACACATTGCATTTGTTTAGTTAAACTGGAAAAATTGTAATGAATAACCAGGTTCTATAGAATTTTTTTTCAGTTTTCTTTCTTCTTTTTAAAGTTTATATCATTTCAAATTGACTAAATGGTCTCAAAATTAAATGTGCTGTAGCCGAAAATAAATATGCATATAAATATAATAACTGCATTATTTTCTTTTTTTATTTATTTGTTGAAATCAAGTCTGCTGTAGTAAATTTTTGTAATAAATATAATAAATATTTCTGGCATTTGTGTAGACATCTGTGAGGTGAAAAGTGCAGAGCTGTTTAGGAACATTATGTGAACAGTGAACTCTATAGCACTGAGTAGTCTAATAGTCATTTTCTATTTAAACAAAAAAAGAATGAGACAAATGTCACTGAGGAATTGACAAGTTAAATGTTTTCAGGCTCAGGTGACAAGGTTCTTTTCATTCAGGGATGGTCTGGATTTGTTCCCCCTAGAAATCTTTCCAAAATGACTGAAGGAAAAAAAAACATTCAGTCATCATTGCATTGATCACCAGTGACCGCAAATACCGAAACATCAAAAGAGTGGGTCAGAGTGCACCTGGTGAACTTTCACCCAACGTACCACTTTACATTTCTACATTTATAATGTTAGTCAGTGAATACGAGTAACTGTATTTTTAAACCGCTGATGAATAATATCTTCCTGGCTTTAAAACTAGAAAATACATAAACAGAGCTTTGGTTTCCTTTATCTTATACACAGGATTCTTTTTCATCCTCTCTCACAACCCTTACCATATTTGTTTTTAACAGCAGGACTAATTTATTAATGAATTCCTTTTGTTTTTGCCATTTGTTCCTGGATCAGTGGCACCTGAGAGAATAAATTAGACAGGATGTGTGATTATCAGTTACCTGTCATGAAATGATTGAAAGCATATATTTTCCCAGTTTTTTTTAGGTTCTTGCATTTATCACACACATCACACCTCTGTCAGCAGCTGTCCTCCAGCACAAGAATCTCTTTCTTTCTTTCTTTCTTTCTTTTTTCCTTCTTTTCCTTCTTTCTTTTTTTCTTTCTTTCTTTCTAACTGGACTCCCAGTCATTTTGCACACTGTATACATATCTAAACTGCCTGCTTTATACCGCTTACAGCAAAGGGACTTTCCTATATAGCTGCACAAACAGCACACATGACAACTGACAATTCATACATTTTTGCTGATTTCTGCACTACACTAACACAGATTAGCTCATCAATTGCTCAGTTTACTAAATCTGATGCAAGGCAAATGTGTTATTCTTGGAGGGGACTTCATCTAACATCTGATGCAATGCATCAGTAAGTCTACAGAACTGATACCTGTCCACAATTGCTATTTTATGATGTTTGAATAGCTGACATTGCCAGACATGGAGGAATCCAATTAGATTTTTTAGTTAACCATAAATCCATTCAATTGCTTTATGGGAATTATATTTTTGAAATTAACACAAATCCATTCTAACCCCACCCCATAAACGCACAAGTTATTTGTACACCACTGCTATTTGTTTTTGTAACACCATGCCAATATTGAACCATTAAATGTAGTACATGCCTAAATTGTGCTCACTGCCTAGTAAATGGGATGGAAAAGTGGAGTTAACCAATTTGAAAAAGGTTTGACCTAATGAAATTACCCACAGCATATTTTACCCAGTTGATGGACTATACAAGCAAATGTGATATTTGAAAATATGTATTTTATATTAATTAACAAAAACAAATGAAGTAAAAGGGTGCAGGATTATAATGTGTGCAAAGATGTTATATAGAAAAAAATGAGATGCAAATTTCACCTTTTCTGCATAGGTATTCTATTTAGCTACAGAACAATCTCTCTCTCTCTTTCTCTCTCTCTCTCTCTCTCTCTCTCTCTCTCTCTCTCTCTCTCTCTCTCTCTCTGTGTGTGGGGGGGTGTTGGGCGGGGTGCATGTGATAACATACTTATTTAACATTCATCCATGCTAAGAATCACATGAAGAGTCGTAATGTGACATAATGGGACAACCTCCCTTGTCCTCTATTTTCACCCTTATTTCAAACTACACTACATTTTAGACCACACACACCATTTAGATCCATCAACGAATTAATCAGCCAACTGGAAATGAAAAATATCAGCAGCCTTGCAGCGCTACAACAGCAAGACATTTCCCACAGCGAGCAGACACCACAGTCCTCAGAGAACCACAGGTGGGTCTCTTTGTATCCCCTCTCGATGGTGCCCCATTTTGGGAAAGCCCCTAAGCAGCAGGCTGCAACTGTCTCTAACTGAAACCTGAAATACAGGCCTGAACTCTAGATTTTCCCACTGCACCCGGAGGGTTTCATTCCCAGGGATCTGAGCTAAACCCTCTTATATGTCCTCCTGGCTGCTGTCTTTTCGTTTCAGCTGAAACTCTCAGCATTCAGGATGGGGTCAGGATGTGCAGGAATAGCTTTCATGTTAGCGTCAGTTCTAGTAGGCGTGTTATGCACACACACACACACACACACACACACACACACACACACAAACACACACACTGACACGGGGCAAGCACATGCACACTTACGCCCACACATGCACTCAGTCACCCACACACATACAGCTACACTCCACCTACACAAATACCTATATCCAAACGCCCACACACTCACACACGCACACTCACTCTTCTGGGCAAACACATGTGAATGCACGTTTAGACACATTTGCACTACACACATCCACCCACTGAGACCCATGCGGAGGCACAATAAGTTTTGCAGGCTAGTGGAGATTTTCTCTGATCTGGTTTCCTCTGGTTGGGAACAGACAATAAAACAAACAACCATCCTATGTGTTGGAGCAGCTGCTGTTGAGTTTAAGTGGATTAGGGTAAGAACAGAAAAGGTGTGTGTGTGTGTGTGTGTGTGTGTGTGTGTGTGTGTGTGTGTGTGTGTGTGTGTGTGTGTGTGTGTGT
>JAOUQZ010000047.1:13296192-13314041 GCA_028564935.1 Neosilurus hyrtlii
TATAAGGAGCTGCTTATATGTCATATGAAGCAGTCAAGATTTTTTAGTTTTTGATTTTTTGATTTTTATGCTTCCATTTTGAGATATATATCTCAAAATGGAAGCATAAAATAAAAAATCCTCAGACTCATAATGCTGTCTAGTCTATCTCTGAAAGGATTAATTCACAGTATGAAAAGATAGGGCACTTTTTTATTTTGCACTTGTGTGTAGTATTTACTTTTCAGCAAGCATCTCATGGCAGTCATAGTAATAAGTTATTGGTTTGTATCAAGTAAAGAGAACAGCTAAGGAAATTGCTGAAATTACTGGAAATAAGCTAAAATCTGCCCTGCGCTTTATTTAGAGATTTAAGGATAATGCAGAATGGTGAATTTTGCAAAGTAAGTGGCAAATTTAAGAATGCTATAGTCATGTTATTACTTCATATATCAGTTGCACTCATGTACAAGAGTAAGCAAATGGTTTCAGAAAGACATTGTGGTTGATTTAGTTTCCAAGAGATAACACTGTACTGGATGTTTATTTATTTTGCCTGGTAAGTGCATGGATACCTTTAAGAGCATTGTCTCACATAAAAAATAAAAATTAGGACAGGACTGGGACAAAACAGTTGTGTGGCCATAAGAAAATTTTATTTGTTGATAAGTGAAAATTTAATTTGTTGTTCATCAGGTGTTGTGTTAGTAACTTATTAGTGATTGCACTCTCGAGCGATGGAAAAAGATCATGCAGCCTTTGGCCATACTGACCCTATTCCAGAAAGATGGGTGCATCAGGGTAAAAAACATGCACAGGAAGCAATGTTCCTGTCATGCACAGTACAGTGGCCACTGTACAAGCTTCTGGAGAGTTTGCATAAATTGGTCAGGTCTAGTCGCAGCAAAATTATTTGGCAATAAAATGAAGTCAGCTGACTACATGAATGTACTGAATGAACAGATTATCCCATCAATTGAGTTCTTTCATCCCTGATGGCACTGGTATATTCCAAGACGACAATGCCAGGATTCTGTCACTCATTCAATTTGCTCAACCTCTTAATCCTATTATATGGGTTTCAAGGAGGCTGAAGCCCAACTCAGCCGACACTGGGTGAGGGCGGGGTACACTCTGCTCACAAGACCATCGCAGGGCCATGCCAGGATTCATAAGGCTTAATTTGTGAAAGTGTGGCTCAGGGAGCCTGAGGACTCATTTTCAGACGTGAATTGGCCACCACATAGTCCTCACATTAACCCCATCAATAATTTTTGAGATGTGTGGAGAAGACTTTACAGAGTGGTTTTTCCCTCCCATCATCAATATAACATCTTGGCGAACAATTAATTCAACTCTGAACAGAAATAAATATTGTGATGATGTATAACGGTGAGGAAAAAAAATTGCCACTGTGAATGTTTGCCATAATCAAGGATAAAAACTGTCCAGCAAAATATTAGTGTATTACTTTTTCTTTTTGTCAAGGCAGTGTAATTTCCCCAAAGATTTACAGGACATAAAGAAACAACAACCATGTACTTGGTGGATAATGTCATCAAGTCAAAGGAAAGTATTGCTCTATATGTACAATTATAAGCTCCAGACAATCTGGCCATTTTCCTTCTTTTACCAACAGGTTGTTTCCACCTAAAGAACTTGTGCTCACTCAATATTTTTTGCACTTTTTTTGCACCGTTTTATGTAAACTCCACACTGTAAAAATTTATGTAAAATAACTAATATTTTTCAACAGTATTATTCTGTTATTCTTTATATAATTGGTCTGTAAAATAACATATAGGGATTTGATTCTCAGAGTAAAAAGATATTTAAAAAAACATGCCCATGTATAGTGTCAAGACCCAATCAAATGATAACCTTAGAAAATACAGTCACCCAATCACCGTATGCCTATTAGAGCGCATAGAACAGCTAGCAAATAAAGACATCAGATGATAACTACAGTGTTACAGCAGCCCAAATATATATCTCCATTGAATTTAACACACAACGTTAAAAAATTTACCTGTTAAAAAAAAAAGCAGGGTTTCCAGGTAGGTATTTTTTTCTACAGAAGAGTAAGACTGTTGTTGTTGTTGTTGTTGTTTATACAAAAGTTAAATGTACAACTCCTCATCAAAAAAGTCAGGAAAGCATGAAAAATGCAAACAAAAATAGGGTTTTGTAAACCATCAGGCTAAATTTGACTTATTTTTTATTGCAGGAGAAACCCAAGAAAAGTCATGTTTTGTTGGGTCAATTTCAATTAATTTGTTAATGTACATACATTCCTGCACACTGGGCCTGAAAAACATAAAAAAAAAAAAAGTTTGGAGAGGGCCACTTTAGGGCTGGTAATTATCTAAAACAATCATTTTTATAAAATAATGATGCAGTTTGGAACAAGTGATCTCAAAAGGTGATTATAGTCATAAATTGGTGCAAAAGCAGCATCCAGGAAATGCTTAGTGCTTGAAGAGCAAAGAATCTCACATCTGATAATAAATGCATTAGAAAATTACTGATATGGTTCCTTAAAAAGGTATAGGAAGAGATTTGGGTATTTTTTTCTTCCTTTTTTTTAAGTGTGTTGCAAGAATCAAAATTGAAATGGTTTATTTGTTTGTTTGGTTGTTTGTTTGGTTGAAATTTGTTTGTTTATTTTGAAACAAATTTCTGACCTAAAATATCAGTACAGTGCTGTTGCATTTTTTGAGTGCAGTGCAAGGCAGTCAGCAAACAAACATCATTAAATTATACTAAAGTGTTTTTTCTTTTAATTATTATTACATTTATTCATTTATCTACAACACCAAATCAGAAAAAATAATGGGAGTTTGTTGAAATTAAAATTAAAACTTGTAAATATTCCTTACATGATGTAAAGGATAATTACAAGTTTTAATTTTAATTTCAACAAACTCCCATTTTTTCTGATTTGGTGTTGTAGATAAATGAATAAATGTAAAAGAAAAAAAAAACACTTTGGTATAATTTCATGATGATACAGTTATACAGTACACTCATAAAATGTACATGCAGATTAAATTATACACTGATCAGCCATAGCATTAAAAACATTTTAACCACTGACATGTAAAGTGAATAACATTGATTATATCATTAGAGTGGCACCTGCCAAACAGTGGGATAAATTGGACAGAAAGTAGGCCGTTAGTTCTTGAAGCTGATGTGCAGGAAGCATGAAGATCAGCAAGCTTCATACTACTTTAAATTGTGATGGTTAAATGCCTCAACAGCAGGTCTTTTGGGGGTGCTTCTGGTATGCAGTGGTAAGTACCTACAATAGGTGGTCATGAGTCCCCAAGGCTTCGTAATATGCCTGGGGAGTGAAGGCTAGTATGTCAGGTCAGATCCCACAGAAGAGCTCCTGTAGCACAAACTACTGAAACCTTTAATGATGTTTAATATAGAAATGTGTCGGAACACAATGCATTGCAGCTTGCTGTGTATGGGGCTGGCTAGCCAAAGACCAGTCAGGTGGTGTTAATGTTATGGCTGATTGATATATGTGTCCAAGTTATGGGGAGCAAGTGGTCATACATTGACACCATCCATGAAAAAAATGTATTTTGTGCAGAAAATCATGAGCCTTATTCAGTGATTATAGTCCTAGCCTTCTACAAGCACACACACCATCACATCACTTACATTACTATGAAAGCAAAAATATAAATTTGTTGTTGTTTAAAGATCACTGATTAATTCACAATTCTTAATTAGGATTTGTATATAGTCATTCATTCATTTGCTGAACCGTTTAATCCTCCTAGGGTCATGGGTAAGCTGGAGTCTATCATAGCCAGCTCTGGGTGAAGGCAGGGTCCACTTTCAACAGCTCACCAGTCCACCAAAAGGCCAAGACACCAAACATTCACATCTAGGGGCAATTTGCAACAGCCAGTTAGTGAAATGGACTGGGACAGGAAACCCACACAAGCATGGGGAGAACATGCAAATTCCACACAGAAACACCCTCGCCAGGCCTGGGACTCAAACCCAGGACCTTATTGCTGTGAGGTGGATGTGCTTACCACTACAGCACTGTGCCACCCATATGACTAGAGACACTATAGTTATGAAACAAAAGATTTCACAAGTGGAGTTTTTTCAGTTATTGAACAGAACTTTTCTGGTTTGCAACACGCAGACCCAAAGCATGTGCCTGTGATGGTACAAGTATGGATATATGAACAGACGAGCAGTGATACATTTGTTGATGCATTACTGTATTCTCTAAAGTATAGAACTTTGCTCTGCTATAAAGAGTATGTAAGCCTTAGTTCAGCTTATATCCGCTAATAATGACTCTATGAATGATATCTACCAAAAGTGCATATGTGACCCATCACAGTGGGTATTAAGTCGGAAATTAATAAATTTTAGTTATTGGTACCATTCTGTAGCTGATATCCTAAGCTTTAAAATTATACAATTTTTTTTTACATATTTGTAACTAACCAAAACCCGCCAGGTATTTTCAGCCTTTAAAGCATGCAACTTCGGAGAAAATTGCATTTAAAGTTCAGCAAAGTATTTAATAATCTAATACCTAATAAGGTATTTAATATTTCCACTTTGCTGTGATGGGTCACATATATATTAATTTAATCTTGCTTCAGAGACTGTTTAGATTTTATATATTTAATTACCTGTTTAAATGGTATATTTATATTATGTGTTTAAATGACCTAAATGGTCTTTTGACTAAACAGACTCATGTGTTCATGATTTCAGTGGGGTTGTAAGCTTAGATTTTGACTGTAGATGCTAAAAATAATTATTTCTTGGAGATTGCTTCAGCTTTCAATTTATTTGGGTAGCCAATGTATTCCTTATGCACACTCAATAAACCAACAATAGACTGCCAATAAGCTGTCAGGTGAATGTCATTAACCAGCCTACTAATATTTCAACAGTTTTATGTTTGTTGAGTTTAAGAACATATTATTTACTATTATTTTTTATATTATAGTTTAGTTCACATTATGTACAGTACACTATTGTGATGATCCAGTTTCTCGCTCTTGGTGTATAATAGATCACCTATAGACAATCACAATTTTTTAGTTTAATTCATGTTGGCTCTGTTGATAAACTTTCCATGTTGTTTATCAGTTGACTTGACTATGACAGGATATAGATGGTTTTTAAAGTATGTACATTGCATTATCTAAATAAATTGTTGCTATTTATTATAACAATGTGAAATTGTTCATGTCTAGGTGTAGCACCTGAGAGAAACCTGAAAGCGCTCACCCAGATTTCAAAGGAACAATAAATGTTAAAAAGGGTTGCATCGGCTCTCATATGATTGAAGCTGTAAGGAAAGCCAAAACTAAATTCTTCATACTAGTTTAACTGGCATTATGAAAATGCAATGTCAGAATATGTGTTGGTTTAATAGTGTTGCTATTAATCATACATGATTAAAAAAAGCAAAACTACTTTATAAAGAGAAACTTGTTATCTTTCAAAGGATTTTTTTAGAATATGATGAAATATAATATCCTGACTGTTGCAACTTAGTACAAAAACCACATAAAGGTCCTGTTGATTTCAGCAAACAACTCTGGCTTCTGAAACTGATACCTAGCTACTTCTTGTCACTGTAGCATTAACGATTTTAAGTGTTATTTTATCTGGTAAAATACTGATGTAGTTTACTGATGCTCTACTCAATATATGGTAAGTTATGCGGAGGAGGGTGTGCTGGTAAGGTACTCTTCTCATTATGATGCTGAAGGGAATTTCCCGTGTAATTTCACTGCAGTTAAAACAAAGATATCAGTAAACTAAAACACAGTGCATATTATCAGAACCATGGAAATTATTCAAATTTCAGCTGAAGTAACAAGAGATGATGATCTTATAATCAAGAAATTATCCTGCATAACAATAGGGTAATATTTCCATTTCAGTTGTGTTTTCTTTTATATATGAAATGTTAGACAAAATCAGAAGTAATTACATTGATAGCAGTTATTCCTGGAAGCACTGCATATACTCTTACATTCATACCTATAATATGTATATTTATATAATTATATACCTATAAACCATGCCTTTGCCAATGACCTCTTCTAACTTCACTCTACATTCATAGACCGATGCTCAATCCTGGCCCCACCTCTACAGTGGTATATAGTGTAAATTGTAGTGCCATGTTTGTGTTCTTTAAAAGCATTTTGTATTTTTAACACAGGGTGCACTCGTATCTACTATTTCGATGGCAAATACGTTTCATTTTAATACATTTCCTATAATGCACCTCTGTCTACAAACATGGCTACCTCAGCATCCAACTGCCAGCTCACACATTCATGTTCACACAACACAACTCTGTTTACACTAATATACCAAAGCTTTTGATTGGTTTTCTACTTTGACTGTTTTACTTTTACATTTGTTTTCTCATTTTGTGACCCATACCTTGTTGTCTGAGCTGTACATCAATTCACCTTTTGTTTTAGGATTTCAGTTTGTTTGTACTGTATCTGCCATTAATTTTTAATAAAATAATTCTCAGTAAGTATTGCTGTCTCTATCACCTGGACGTTTTAATTCAAATACACATAATAAAATAATATATCTCAGAGCACTGTTTCTTGTCACAAAATTTGACTTGCCATACAAACTTTTTTTTAATGGAACATTTCTGAATCAATGGAGCATTTCGGTTTCCCCTGAACAAAAGTGGTGTCTGCAAATAGAATGGATTTGATTGTGTATTATATAATACAAATTGTTTGCTTGATCACATGTCTTTCCAGTATGCCTTATCTTACTGTTCAAATAGTACTGCAGTTTTGTTTAATACTGATATTTAATTGCACTTTCTAGCTTGTTACAGTATGATGAAAGCACAGATACCTAGAACTTGGTTTTGTCTGATGATGCATGCTAAGCAGACACACTTAGGTTTCATGTGAATAATTATTGTTGAAAGGAGAACAAAGGAAGTGTGGCACATGCTTCACTTGTTTGCCCTTGTTATTGTTTTTACCTGCCCGTCTCTGGGAGGTGGGAGGATTTTTATGGTGGGACTTAACCCACTTCCTGAAATGTTTAACGACTGCCAAAACCAAACTGAGGTTAATGATAGTAAAGATCATATATAAGGAACAAATACGTGTATGGGTCCAACTGAGCAAGAAAAGCAAGGTGTTCATGTTTGTCATTAAAGACACTCCCTGAATTCTATGTTCCCGCCACCAATATTTAGTTCCTCTTGTCAAACAGTCTTCCACCCACAATGGAATTCACCTTATAGTATGGCTAACAAAAGCCTGGGATTTGCTGTTTAGGCTTTTTCTCCAGAAGTCCTTTTAAAAGTCCTAGTGGACATGAAGACAGGTAAGTATGATCAAAGGGGTGAAGAATCTGAGTGGGAGTCACCCTGGAGCAATCATAATATTCTCACAATGACTATTATGTGCATACCTAAAAGGTGAAATCTCCTATTCAGCAAGCTTGCTGCTTCAGATCCTTGAAGTACTTCTGCCTCACTTGTCATGACAAGTAAGAGTATAGCATCCTCCTCTAGAAATACCTCCTGAGGAATGGGTGACTCACACATCGACGGTAGCTCTTATCAAACATACCAATCGTTACAGATAGCAAAGATCATTTAACTGTGATGCCAAAGATACTTCAGCTATAACTGAGTATGTAGTGATGTGTGATATGTGAGCTCATCTGTGGTTAAAAGCTGAGATATGGTGATTTGTTTTATTCCAATTTGCTTGTGTAGAAAGCAAAAGTCCAAACAAGCGAGAGAATTTTATCACATATCAACACCCATATCTCTATAACTGTACTATGTAGGGAACTTTCCTTTCTTCTGTCATTACCATTTTCACTTCATTCAGAAAAATGTGCTTCCAGACTTCTAAACTACTCACAGTAGAGCCATGGAAAAAGAAGAAGAGGAAGAAGATGAAGAAGAAAAACCATTTGTGTCCCACAAATAAATACAGGTGGGAAAGGCTGTGCCCCATGTTTCTGAAGCAGTGACTTTTATATTTTAGTAACTTGAATATGGATCACATCAGTCAGCATATCACTACAACCGCAGAGCCTCTTCAACATAGATTTTCTCTTATTGCTTTTAGAAAGGTGCCAAAGGAGGGTAATCCTGAGGGACAGAGTCAGATGTAATTAAGATATGATTTCACACATCAGCACACACTGGGAGTTAAAGTGTGAGCTAAGACTCTGAGTTTAACTATGTTCTTCTTCGGTTTGTCTGGTTACATGATCATTTCATATCTAAAATCTGTGTAATAAAGTGTTGCTGTGGCAAGACATAATTATTATATGTTAGAGCAATATTTTGAAAGCTGTGTGAAGCCTTTTTCTTCTTTTCCCCAGCACATGAATTATGTGATGCTGCATGAAATGCAAATTGTAAAATGATCACTACCTTAACAGACACCGCATTCTCTCCATATAGCACAACAGCAAACATGATCATTAACACATATTCTGATATTATAGACCATTTCAAAGAAATATTCATGAGTGTAGGAAGTGATTTAACATAAGTCATGCATTCGGTAGGCTGAATTAAGAAGAGAATGCCAAATTTTATATTAGGACCATGTTAGTGTGTTGTCAGATGTTCCCTCAGGTCACTGACAAGCAATGGATGTCAGCCTTTAATTACATATTGTGCCACAGCAATTGCATATTGCTGTAATGTTACTACAAAGCTTGTCTAATCTGATCATCACAGACAATTAAAACGGGAGGACAAAGCAAACTGCATGCTCTGTCCTAAATGAGTGAATGCTGAGCCGTGTAAATGCATTCATTTGGCAAACAAGAAAGCTAACCAATCAGCTTATTAACTGAGCCAGCTATATAACCAGCTAACACACAAAGTTGTGCAACATTATTGCGATGTTGCATAAAGGTCATAATTAGGTTGGTGGCACAAAACGCTGTCTGAACATCGTGACAATGGTAAACCATATGGTTTATTGAGAACATGTACATGACTTTTATGCACAACATTGTTTTAAAGCTGCCGAAATGTCACACACATCCAGGCCCCCAGTACAGTGGCAGTACTTGCAAATTAATCTTGCTGGAACATCTTCTGACCACATTTTTGAGACATTTATTGAAAGTGTTACCTGTTCGGTGTCAACAGTATCACAACTTTTGTGAAAGGTTGTAGCAATATTGTAAAAACATAAATTGTTTGCTGGGTACATACAGGGCCCACCTGCAGTTTTCCTCCCCTTTCTGTTTGCTTGCTCTTAAATTACAAGTTAATCATTTTGTTTTCATTTCTTTACTTTTAAAAAACAGTAATGTTTTTGAAATAGACATGTTTAGTAACTTTGTTTTTCTCAGTGAAACCGTATGTATAGTGCCTGAACTGAGGATGACCTGTCCTGTGGAAAAGAGAGAGAGAGAGAGAGAGAGAGAGAGAGAGTGTGTGTGGGTGTGTGTGTGTGTGGGTGGGTGTGTTTGGGTGTGGGTGTGCTGGGCTGAGGGAAGGGCTGGCAGTCACTGAGAGGAAGAGCGGGGTGGAGGAGGACGTAGGTGGGTGGGTTGCTGTGGGTAAGTGGGCGAAGACTGCAGGAAGCCCTCGCAAGAATGAGTGCTTGAGTATGCATGCGTGGTTTCTTTTCTGGGGTGAGGGTAGGTGGAGGGAGCAAATGAAATCTCCACTGTTTGTAGATAGGAACCACTTAAGGCCTTCTGCCCATCATTTAACAAGCTGTTGAATCATGGCTGGGAGTGGTCAAGGCAGTCAACGGTACCATTTAGCTTGGCTTGCTCTTTAAAAAAAAAAAGACTTCTTTGATACTTCAGCTATACTTCAATTACCCTCATGGATTTTTTAAACCTTTATGTTAAGTCTGCACAAATCTATAATTCCTGTCCATAATTATATCAGTAAATTCTTTGTATCTCTGGAGTTACAAAGACACCGCAGATTGTTCATTACTATATTGTAGTTTAACCAGCTAAAGTGTTGCTTCAATACAGCACAGTTTCTCCACATACTCCACCCTAGTAATGGCAGAGATGAGAGAGGTCTTACAGTGTGTCATCTGCTCAGTGGGAGTGCTGGCGGTGAGGAAATGACAGAGAAGACCCGGAGCAATGTTAACGGAGGCCACCCCACACAGCCCATCTACTATACCAGTGCAGTGCCATGGCCTTTTACCAGAGCATTTACAGAAAAAGCAAAACCTCACAATGTAGCCATGAGCGTCTGAGGATGAAAGTCAGTGGAACTTTGGGTACACAGCCAGTGTGACACCCACGTTCAGCCTGGAAACCACAACAGAAATACAGAGAAAAAAACCCAAAAAATGAAATGCTCTGGTAGGGAGGAAATGGAAAAGTAAAATGGTAGCATAAAGTAGTGTCTATGGATTTTTATTGACAAAGAAATGCTACATTGTACTGGCAGTATTATTATTACTTTTTATTACCTGGCAGGGGGAGATGACACAGAGCACACTCAGACTGACCAGTGATCTAAGCTGATGTGTATAGGTTATGGTACATCTCTCAATCCTTAAAACACACTACAGAAAAGCAGTACAGCCAATGTTAACTCTTACTAAATGCAATAACTGAAAAGTCAATCCTTGATACAAAGGGCAGAAGGCTTCTTGGTTTGCTTCTTTCTCATTTCAGTGGATTTCAGCTTCACTTTAGACTTTATGAATTAATTTAGCCCTGGAGTTTCTTTTTTCTGAACATGCCCTTTAAGCCAGAATGGCCAGAGTTTTACATACAGACTCTACACAGAACACTTTTCACCACCCACACAACAACCTTTAACAGCACTTGCTGTGACCTCGTCATTTTTCTACTAGAAATGCTAGAATAAAAACCTGTGTGAAACGGCATTGCCTTTATCTGCTAACCTTGAGAACCTAAACCACAGCTTAACAGTATAATTTTTTTTCTTGATTTCTCCCTTTGAGAGCGGCAGAGTTCAGCAGTTGTGGTGGAATGTTGTCAGTGCCTCTAAGGAGTACATTCTTTGTTGAACATAATAGAGGAGCCAGAGGGGCCATGTGCTAGGAGGGGAGCGGCCCCACTGTGATCCCTCCTGTGAAAACAGCAGCCCCGTCACTCACTGCACAAGTACCTCATTATCGTCCACAGCCAGCAGTGAACAACTCGCCATGGTGCCCTGCCGTAGTGACCATTGCTGCTATTAGCATATTCAGCATAAATAATGTGTAAAAGAGAAATTACAATACATTTATGAGGAATAAGAGAGAAATACCAGACTAATGCCTTGAAGTTACCTCAAGGAACACCCTTGGAGGTTACTGTGCTAAGACTTTTTCCTGGAAAAAACCTTTATACGTGTCCTGGATTTAAGAAAGGAGGAAGTTTATCCAAACTACGTGTTACCTGATGTGATGATTTGTATCACAATCTGTCTCCTTTGATGCCTTGTAAATGTTGGTTGAGCAGCTCTTTCATAAACAAAATGCTTGTTTGATGCTAATGAAACGTTTTCAACCCTGAATTGCAATGAATACTTTTGGTGCTGTTACAGTTCTGACCAGTGGGGGGACACAAAATATTCTGTTCTGGTCTTTTCCATGTACACATAGCACAAAGCTACTGTCTTTGGGAGAACATACTGCTGTATATAAAATATATCACTATAACAGCTAATACGTAGCTAAAGATAGTAACACAATTTAAAATAACAGTTGTAAGAGCAATGATTACAAAGTGCAAATAGCTACAGATGTGATTGGAAAATAACATACGTGTGTTCTTCTCCATGTGCAGTGGGGAACTAATGGGAGAGTATAACTCTAGGGTCACTGATTTATGTGAATATTAAGTACAGCCTCAATAAGAGATATCCAAAGAGCTCTGTTTTTCTGTAAGAAGCTAGAAGTTAGCTCTTTAAAATATCCAACTTATTTCGACCATCTCTCAGCTGCCAAAACAAAGGTCAAGCCGGAGAAACTGGTAGGCAGCTAACTGGGTTATCAAAGGCCAGCCATTTCTTACTGTCTGAGCTGTCCAGGTGTACTCTGCCCTCGCCTGAGTCGGCTGAGATGGGCACAAACCTCCCCGCTACCCTAATTGGGATTAAGTGGTTCAGAAAATGAATGAATAAATGAATATTTTGGTTTGTGTAGAAGGTACGTCAGAATCTGGTGATGGGTTAAAAGAGCACGGTGGAGGTGAATGTCTCACATATTTGGACTCGGGGGGGCGGAGGGGGGGGCATAGCTACATTTGATGCAGAACTTACAGGGCTACGCTTACCACCATGTAAGCAGGAGTTGTGTTGTTTGCTCTATCACAGCAAGGAGGGTTAACCAATCAACAAAACAAACTGGGAGGGTGCAAAGATTGTCTACTCAAAGCAAATATCCCAGTGATATGAAAAGCAAAAGGGTTTTGAAAGAATATTAAAGTTATGGGACGACAACAGAAAGATGAGAGCAACCCCAAAGGGCCATAGAAAAGGACAGCCTTCACAGGAGAAGTTAGAACAAATGAAGATAAAGTAAAATAAAACCTTACAAATGTGGTCTGCAAATGCTGAGTGTTTGATAAAAAATTCTGAGGACAGAGAATTTTTGAAGTCAATGAAAACAGATCGCAAGGCAACATTTGGTAGTCATGACAAAGTGCTATCTGATAAAAAGAAAAGAAAGACGGCTTGAAAAGCAACTGAGACTTTTAGAAGAGAAGAATCTGTAGATTTTTGTCAGTGCCTTGGTGGTCCAGATAGAATTACCTCAATTATGCTGAAATTGTTACTGGAAACTGTTCTCAAGTTTTGTAACAAAATTAACTTAGGGACAAAAAGTTTTTCAAAAAGTGGCGAAAATGATGCACCTTATCCTCCATGTTAACATGGGCCTTGATGACATCATTCTGAGATTCAGTTTCTAAATAACTGTGCATAGAATCATTAAAATAACAGATATTGGTCTAAGATTTTGCACACAGACAGATTTTAATATAGAGTTTTGATTGAGATTAACTTTTAACAAGTGCTGTCTTCTCCTTTAAGCCAGGTACAAGTGAAAAGCCTCCTCAACTCAGCAAATACATACCCCAAACAAAATAGACTTCATATCAATAATGAATCTCCAGGATAAACAATTGCAATTTTTGACCATATGGCACACAGTTATAGAAGCGAGTTATTTCTATCTGATATCACCCAAATGAATTGACCCTTTTGAGACTAATTCCTCTCAAGGTTTAATCCTCATGTCATCTCAGGCTTCAACTCTATCGCCTCAGGCTTGCTCACTGTGGATAATTGTATAGATTTTGACATAACCTGGCTCTTAGGCCATGACAAAAATAAGAAAGGATGCAATAATTATATGTAAATGCACGAATGAACGATTCCATAATTTATGGGATAAGATTGTCAGTGGCATCAGTTGTTCAAATGTGAGTGAAGCAAGACCTAAACAAAAAAACAAGTTAACGAGTAGAGCACAGGCAGTGGTGGAGGAGATAGAGAGACTGGCAGGCAGGAAACTAGAGCTTTTATATCCTGTGGAGCATTGGGCCCAGGTGCTCCTAATCAGGTAACTGCAGCTCCTCTGATACCTCAGGAAGAGATCAGAAACACCATTACTTCCACTGTGTATCATCACTCAACAACAGATATTTGTAAAAATGTATATCCAGAATTTCTATGTTATATTTCTATAAAGCTGCTTTATAACATTGTTGAAATTGTGCAGTACAAATTAAAAGAGAAATGCATTTAAATACCACTACATGCTTAAAGTAATAGCTGAACTAAACCATCTAACATACAGTAATACTATATTCTTTAATAAATACCATTCATTCCTTAAAGAAATAAGCATATGTATACTAATGGGCTTAGATCTCTAGGGTGAGATTGGATATGATTTGTTGTATAAAAATAACTAAAAAATAAGGAATGATGAAACAAATAAATGGTCAGATTATAATTAAAGTAAAAGTTATTTCTCCTATATGCCCACCCTTTGTCATTCATACTTGTACCTTATTAATCATGTGAGGTTTTAATGAATTGTCATAAAAATTGTTTGGTCAGCAACAGGCCCTAATGGTCTGGCAACTGCACCCTTGTTGTGGTCATAAGATCCTATGACCCATCCATTCTTAACCTAGAGAGGAACTTATGATACTAAGGTCACACTATGAATATTATTTAGTATTTAATGCACCCACTGACTGATTATGTAGATCTTCTGCGATGGTGGTTTAATCTAATAAATATTTCATACTTTATGATACTAATTGTTTTCTATGGTACATAATGGTGTTTGTCTGGGGCACTGGTCCTCCATGAAAGATTAATCATGACTATACTCCAGTGCCACATGTCTATAGGCATGCATGTAAGCTTTAGTATCTTAAAAGTTGATAAACACTTTCTCGGGTTCAGGATTCATCTGTTATTGGTATGTTGGCTAAGTTGATTCGATAGAGTTCTGGGTTTGTCTGGGGTGTGTCTAGTCTGATCACAATGAGCAATGGAGGCTTTTGTATTTGCTAGGCTAGCATATTCATGCTCTTTTCAAATCTACTGCTCAAAGCACATACAAGTCTGCTTGTTGCTGGACTCTATAATATTATTTCACTTCGTTGTCCTCTGGAATACTGTTGACTCTGTAAGTTTTCTTTCTTCCTGGGAAATGTAACTTGCAGACACTTGTCCAGTGCAAGCAATTTAATCGCATGATTTTTATATTTTTTACCCAGATTTTATGTAGTTTCATGTTGCTGGGTAGTAGTTTCAGTTTCAAGTAGTTTCAAGTTTATTTTTCATATACAGGTAACAACGAAACATCACTATAAATGAAATGAAATATAGTAAATAAAACTTCAGCAGGAAATGCCTCAGAGAAGTAGAGTGACAAGGTAGAACGCAGCAGTTCAATTTGGTAATTTTTTTGTAACTTGCAAGCAGTCCTTCAGCAGTCACTCCTTTCTGTAGCAAAAATAAAAATAGCAGATAGAGCCCCACTTCGATCCCATGATTTTTGTGATAATGCCATCATGCAAGCCCCTAAGAAAAAAACATATATACTGAAAACTGTTTTACTGCCACTAACCATGATGTCAGTGCTAAGAATTAACTTGACATATACTTTGTATCATTAGCAGTAAGACTTTTCCATTCTGTAAGTCGCACAAAAACAAACCTATCATAAAACATCATCTCCAAGCTCTTTGCCTGTCAAGGCATGCCAAGGCCTGACAAAAGAAAGCAACTGATTTTATCCACCTTAATGCTATGAAACTTTAACTGGATCCTATGGCTAGAAGTCACCAAGATAGATGAAAATAACCTCATGCCCATGTACTGGAATGGACACATGGATGAATACTGAAAGTCACTTCCTGAACAGTGAAATTGATACAACAGAAGGGCATGTGATATATTTGCAGAAGCCAGGGCTGCCATTTAAAGAGAAAATAAAACTTCTTTCTAGTTACTCAAAATTAAGCTTTAGTATCTCACAATAATGGGAAAAGGTTTTCTTATTGTAAAAATGTTATTAAAATTCCATTTCAGTTTAGAAACTTACCAAATGGTCACATATTTGATGCTGATGACGTTTAAAAAGAGCTTGTGAAAAATTACCCGGAGAATGTGTGTTCATATTATCTTCTGGGGAGTATTTTTGATGCATTTTGTTGCATTTTAATTGGAGTTAAACTTTCTATGCAGCTCTGAATAAGTCAGATAAGTTTGCACTTGCCTCTCTTTGAGATCCTTAATGCTAAAGCTTTTGCAAACAGTTAGAACCTGTAAAACTATCATTGAAATAATTTTTCTTCACCAAATTTGCATCTCATAGTTCAAGCAATTATTCCTTGATAAATCATGAAGAGGGTCACACCTACTAACACCTCACACAGGTTAGCAAACTGCAAATGTAACTAAGGACATAACTTAACATATGAATCATAATATAATTAATTATTATTAAGGTATACAGATTCCACCTCTGCACTTGAGTCAGTACAATAGCACTGATTAAAGCATCTCTGTTCCTGCATTGTTACATCACCCTGAATCTCTTTCCTTGAAAGGTTCAAGAACATGAAACTAATTTGCAAGCACGTCCAGTATTTCAGCCTTCAGGAAAGGTAAACATTCCAATGCCCATGTTTTTTGGTTGCCTGCTTTTCCTATGGATTTTCTGGACAAATTTCCAAACCATTGTTCTTAAGACCATCAGATATTTATTGTTCTATTCCAAAAATAGTGAACTGCACAACTATGCTGCTGGGCCACAATTTTGATTTCAGAAATCGTTGTTATTTTACCTACATATTACTGTTAGAACTCGCAGAGAAAATAAATAGTTTGAGGGGTGAAAATACAGTCTGGGTTTATGGTGAACTTCTCTGTTATCTAACACAGAATTTTAAATTTAATATATGCAAAATTTAACCAGCTTTTGGCCATTTTATTCATTTTTTTCACGCACGCACGCACGCACACACACACACACACACACACACACACACACACACACACACACACACACACAGCGGGGGTGTTAAATTCACTGAGTGCCAAATTCAAATGCACTCAGTGGATTAGCTCTCAGAGAGAAGAGTGCCTGTGAGAGGCTGAATATGCCTGAGGAAAACTGACCTGTGTCCATCATGATTACAGCCTCCCAGTTTGTTATGCAACTGTGCTACAAGTGCAGTCAGACAACTCCTACAGCTGTTTCATGCTGGAGTCACGACTCAAATGTGTAGGCTCTACATTAGCTTTTGTTCACTACCTGCACTGAGTTTTCTTTCCTCTGTATTATGGCCTATTGCAGGCCTCCTCCACCCCCACTTGCTGGGTGGTGAGCCCCTCTTTTCATAGCGAGGGGGTTTTCAAATGGAGATGGAGGTGGTGGGGTGACCCCTTTGCTGAGTGTGGGCTGCTCGTTTGGGGTACAAGGGCCGATTTAACATTCCCCATCCCCTGTTGTGCTGCACTGTTATATAACACCTCACTTCAGATGGCCGCAGTGTACAAAAAGCACACAAAAGCTGATAGCGATAATAGTATCTGGATTCATACATTACATACAACAGGTGATTGTTGAAGGTACGAATACTGGACTAATGAATAAATATTAGTTGAACCTTTTTTCCATTTTTGATTCCCAGCTAGCAACAGAGCATACATTTTTGAAACCTCAATACATGGTTTCTTTTTTCTTGATGTTGTATGAGTGTGTGTGGGTGGGAGTGTGGGTGTTTGCGTGGGTTGTGGGTGCTATATAATTTGCAGCTCTGCTGTTTCTTCTTGTGAACCATGAATACACAGTAGCTTATTCACGTTTTGTGATGCCTTTGATTCCTTTTAAAAAATATCTCAAGGGCAATGCTCAAGTCACAAGGACCAATCAGTCTAACAGCTTTTCTGTGCTCAAACCTTCCCCTTTCATTGAAGTTTGCATCAGGACAGATAGTGCTGTACAAACCACAAATATCACCTTGCTGTTAGGATACTGTTGGTCTTGAAAAATAGACTAGGAATGGCATTGAATTTGTATGTGGTAAAAATGTATATGGATTTTGACAAATTTTATATGACTATTGTGAAGTTACCCAGGAATTTCACAACAAATTAAATTAGATTTCTTTATTTCAACTACTGTTAATGATATATCAATGAGAGCTACTCTCTATACTTCTACTTCATATGTATATTAAAAGTATATATATATGTGTGTGTGTGTGTGTGTGTGTGTGTGTGTGTGTGTGTGTATATATATATACACACATATATACTTCACATGTATATTAAGTATATATATGTATGTGTGTGTGTGCGTGTGTCTATATAT
>JAOUQZ010000047.1:13314141-13328210 GCA_028564935.1 Neosilurus hyrtlii
ATATATAGACACACGCACACACACACATACATATATATACTTAATATACATGTGAAGTATATATGTGTGTATATATAGGCATGCAACACATTACAAAAAAGTTGCGATGAGGAAAATTTAGGGCTAATATGATGTAAAGCAATTGAATTATTATGTGATCTGAAAAAAATTCATGTAAGAGATCTCCAGTTTGTCAGCAAATGCATGAAAGACTGAAAAATTTAAAAACCCCAAGAATGGATAGGAAGGGATTTGGATATTTTCCTCTTTACAGTATATAATGTTAAACAATTAAAGGAATCTGGAACAATTTCCATTCTATGCATAAATAGCAAGGACACAAACTTAAGCAATCTCTCAGATGGCTCTGCATCAAAAACCATCATGCATGTACTGCTGATATAATATCATAACCTCAAGATTACTATGGCAAACTTTTTTCAAGCACTACAGTATGGAGTTACATCCATCAATATAAGTAAATCTTTACTGAAGAAAGGAGGCATTATGTAAACTGTGACCAGAAGCATCAATGACTTTTCTGGGCACTTTTGATGGACCATCTCAAAGTGTAAATGTGGATCGAGTGCAGATGAAGTAGTATTCCAAGTCTTTTTGGAAGAAATGGACACCATGTGCTGTGGTCAAAAGACAAAAAGGACAATCCAGACTGTTACCAGCAACAAGTACAAAAGCAAGGGTCTGTCATGGGTTGTGCTGAAGCCTTTGGCAAAGGTTACTACTGTGACTGCAGCATTAATACAGATAAATACACTGAGATTTTGGAGACATTATAAAGACATGGCTATGGAAGAAAAAGTTACAAGTGATGTATTGGCCTGCCTGCAGTCCTGACCTGTTTGCAGGAACAGCAGGAAAATATCACACCTGAAAGTTTCGTCACTTGGTGTCTTCAATCTTTTAAGTGTTGTGAGAAGGAATGATAGCATTATAAAGTACTAAATGCTTTACCATCCCAAATATTTTTTTTAAAGTGTTGCAAGAAGCAATATTGCCATTTATTTTGAAAAAATAAATAAATAAACAAAATCATGAGATAAAATATGAAATAATGTACTGTTGTACTGTTTGAGTGCAATACTGATCAAAGATTATTTAAAAATCATTGTTTTCTATTTTAATTTCAGCTTCGACATACCGGCTCAATGATTTGTACATCTAGATGTGTTACACAATGGTGGCATGGTGGTGCAGTGGTTAGCACTTCTGACTGGTTCTGGGTTTAAACCTTACAGCTGACTGGAATATTTCTGTGTGGACTTTATTCTTTCCATGCCTGTGTGGGCTTCCTCTGGGTGCTCAGATTCCTATTACAGTCTATAAACGTTTATGTTTATTCCTATTACAATCTAAAGAAGCATCATGTCAACTGGCTACTATAAATGGCCAATAGGTCTGAATGGTTGTGTATCTCTGTGTTAGCCTTGTGATAGACTGGTGACCTGTTCAGGGTGTACCCCACCTCTCAGCCAATGCCAGCTCAGATTATCTCAAGCATTCCTTGTGACCCTGTAGTATAGATAATGACGGGCTGGATAATGTGTTGTACAACTTAGAACATAGTTCTTTTTTATTTCTTAAAATATTGTATAATAAATAACAGTTGTTTCTGATTGTCCATGTGTGCCCTGTCAAATTAATTGTTTATGAAATGAACAACCTTTAACACTTAATGTACTATTCACAGGTTTTTAATTGTGAGTTTCAACTGCATTTTTGTTAAAAATGTATAAGTTAATATAAAGACCCCAGAGCTGTTTATGGGAGAAAAGCTAGCCAGAGTTATTGCAAAAGCATTCGACAGCAAATACAACCTTTTGGAATGTCCTTAAAAAAAATGGAGGCAAGGCAAATTAGTCATTAAACAAGCTCTCTGACTGGTTTGAGCTGTACCATCTCATACACAAGCATGCATTCTTTTCCAACACTGTTTTTGGCACTACAGATACTTTTAGGAATATATGTCTATGTGGTTGTGTCAGGGATTTTGCTTCTTTTTTACTTTTTAAAAAATATTCATCACTGATATTTCAGTAATTTTAAGGGAACAAAGTGAAGTGAAATGATGAACATCAGACAGTGATGCACCAGTGGAAAGACCTTCAAGACAGGATGGTAGTGTATCAAAAGCAGCTCTAATTCAGAAAGCTTGTTATATAACGAATTCACATTGCCTTGTTTTACCAGGCATAAAGTGAAAGAAAGGCTTTAAGGGAGAGGCTAAAAGGAGAAGCTGATTGATTAAGCAAATCAATTAGAATATAAGAAAAGGAAGAGCAACTGTAAAAAGCAAACTATTTCAAATATATAAGTATTTATAAATTCTTTTTAAATAATAATAATAATAATAATAATAATAATAATAACAACAACAACAACAACAATAATAATAATAATAATAATAGCACTTTGGTTAGCTTAATTGTGTACTGACATGGACATGTGACCTCACTGTTTATATGTATATTGTACATACCTCAACTAAATGCATTGGAACATGACATTATTTATATTTATGTGTATTTTTGCCTTGTTCATTGTCTCTTGTTTCTGGAGGTATAGGGTTTGTTGTGCTGTCTGTTTTTGTTAAATTGCTTGATTGGGCCTTATGGTTAGAGAAGTGGCTTTGGGCCCAAAAGGTCGCTGATTCAATTCGCGAACCAGCAGGAAAAGTGTGTGGTGGTGGAGGAGTGAGCAGCACCGTCCCTTCCTCCACCTTCATGGCTTAAGTGCCCTTAAGCAAGACACCTAACCTCTCAACTGCTCTCTGGGTGCCCACTGCTCCATGTGTGTGTGCGCTCACTGTTTACATGTGTGTGTGCTCACTTTGGATGGGTTAAATGCAGAAGCTTTCCTTGCTGAATTAGTACAGTATAAAATTATTAAAAGAGAAAAAACTATTTTATTAGTTGTTTTCCATTTATTATTTTTTGTATTTGTATTGCTTCAGCTGCCCTTACTTTAGCAATTCTGGGAAACTTAATTTAAAACAATCATCTTCTTTCAAAATTTTCATTTCTATATTACGTGGCATAGTAAAAGTATGATAAATGTAAGTATTGTAAGTGCTTATGTTGGGGTGCTCTCTTGACATCTTTCTTTCTTTCCTTTTTAAAGAATTTCGTACAATTTTGAGGTGTCTGCCCTGTAGATTAATAATATGAAGAGGAATATCTTTAGCAAGGGACCACCTCCAGATCAGGTTGTTCTTTAAGGAGAGTCAAGCAGAAACATAAACAAAAGCATGTTGGAAACGATTGTATACACCTCAGCCCTGGTAAGAATTTCACACACATCACTTCCCACATAAATTACACCGAGGCATGATTATTCTCTCAATTCCTCTGTTTACCCTACCCTTGGTGATAAATGACCATTAAGGCACGTCTCTTACTCAGACCTGGTGACAGATCAGCAGACCAGAGATGGAGCAGACTTCAACACTTCGCAAAATAATCACCCCTTTGTGTCTCAGAGAAAGGGAGGCTGCTATAACCTACAGTGTTCCCTTGTGTTGCCATAAAATAATTCAGTGACAGAATGTAAAGAGCACTTGAACAAAATCCAATCATATTTGTCAGTCTTACATGCAGATGAATGTGTTTAATTAGTGTCTTCACTTAGCATTCAAATATTGGTTGCAGTTGCCAGTCAAGAAAATCTTGTTGCCTGGACTGCAGATATTTGGATAGGACTTGGCAGAGAAAGAGAGAGGATGAGAGCGTGGAGGAGAGAGGCGTCATCTCACTGCCTCTTCACCAGCTGCTCAGCAGTGCTTGGCTCTCTCTTCTACAGGAGAGAGAAGAGTGGGCTGTTTTGGCACAGGCACTAGTGAGGAGGGTCAGGGGTATCCTCTTCAGGGACAGCCGTGAGGGGGAGTGCATGAGGGGGCTGTGGAGTGGGCTAAACTAAAATGCTGTGAGCAAGGTGTGGAGTTCAACCTAAAAAAAAAAGAGTAAGGTACAGGAAGCAGAGTGCAAAAGATTTGTGTATATAAGCTTGTTTGTTTTTGTCTTAGCTTCTTGCTGGATGTGCTCCATTCTCAGCCATGCTAATCACAGTGGGCCTTTGGGTTTCACAACAGGATTTACCCAATTCAAATATTAATTTTGGAGCTGCTGGATGAGATGAGAAATTTAAATCTAATTTAGTTTTAAATCAATGTCACTTTATTTCCGTTGGTCAGAAATCATGCTGTTTACAAACCTGAGAGACATTTGAGTGATGCACAATTAGAGATATTTGACTGACCTTGTTGGAATCTCAGATTGTGAACTACATAAACCCAACATGCCTTGATCCAGGAGCTTACAGTGGAGAGCAATGGGAAGGGAATGCATAATGTAGCATTTCTCCTGTCAGCTTAAATTGTGGCCTCTTGCTTTCACATTACATTGTGAACTGGCTTATTCAGTGTGCTGGGATAAATAACAATTATTTACCACACATGCAGTGGATATTGCTTAATAGATCCCTAGACTATTGTCAAGGGAAAAATTCAGGAATATCCACTTAACTTTGGGCAAATAATTGTTTTAGTGTATGCTTCACAGGAACATCAGAAAAGCAAACAAAATTTTAGATAAATCTGGATTTCTATGGTTTATTTTTACACTATTAATTGATTCAAGCATCCTCCCATGTTTGTGGGGTGGATAATATCTATTATTATTGATTTATGCAATTTTCTCATTTCTGACTGGTGAAAAGCCATGAAATTCTTAATATTGCATCCTTGGCATAAGATAACCTAATTATTGCATCATTGCCATCAAATAAGTTGAATGATTATTGCATGACTGGCATGCACAATTTAGAGTTAGTAATGACAACTGTTTGTTGTCAGATACCACAGCATACCCTAAGAGATGTTGAGGAGTCCATGTCTTTAAGGTTACTGGCATTTTGTTTTGGTTACTGTAAAAATTATTCCCCTAAGACAAGGTGAACTTTCTGTCTCATGGACTATTCAGTGATATCCACTAAGTCTAATCTGAATTTTTGTTTTGGTATATAGTACAGGGGAACATCAGAAAAGACACTAAAATGAAAAGAAAAAAAAAGATTTTTATGGCTTTTTTTTAAAGTGTGACACTGGTTATGTGTGTTCTGGCATCTTTTGAAACTCATTAGCTGTTTGAAAAAAAACTGAAAAAACACAAAGACCATCACATTTTTTGGAATGCTATTTTGTCAATTTCTAAGATTTCAGAATTGGTGACTGTGGCAAACCCAAAAATTGTTTTTGTCCATCATTTTTATTTAAGCATTATCCAGAGTTTGCAGGTTAGATGATATCCATTAGTATGTACTACACAGGTAGGGTACAGTATGATGGTTTGCTATCTTTCTGCTAATATACATTATATTATAACAGTATATTATAACTCCAAAAAACATCCCACAAGATAAATGGGGAAAAATGTAAAAGATAAACAAATTATAATTTTGTACACATGAAATGTTATTCAATACAGTTTTTTACATTATGGTTTAACAATGACAACCTCCAAATAGTGGCTGTCATTGTCCTAAACATTCTTGGAGGTCTACCTTAACTCAATGGGTCATGCTGGATGGAACAGTGAAACATCTCCTGCTGAATAGCAACTTCAAGGGCTTCAAGAATTTGGGGTTGACGAGAATACACTCGTGATTTAAGGT
Source organism: Neosilurus hyrtlii (assembly GCA_028564935.1). NCBI lineage: Eukaryota > Metazoa > Chordata > Actinopteri > Siluriformes > Plotosidae > Neosilurus > Neosilurus hyrtlii. Next base: position 13,319,827 of record JAOUQZ010000047.1, read on the forward strand.
AGCCTCACAGAAAAAAACAGGCAAAACAACAGGCAAGGTCAGGGGAACGGGATGGCTGCCCAATAGGAATGCACAGTGTGCCACTGACCTCGCCATGTTGGCAGCTGAGGACGGTTGTGAGCCCGAGTCCTGATTCACTAAGTTTCATTTGTAAAAATATCAGAATTTAGTTTTAGTTGTTTTACTTATTTCTCTTTGGCAAATAATCATTTAATCCTGAGATAGCAAACCAAACAGATTTTGCTGTTCTTGTATAATATACAGTAATTATGTACATATTATATATTAGCCATAGGCGGCACGGTAGAGCAGTGGTTAGCACGTCTGCCTCACAGTAAGAAGGTCCCAGGTTCGATTCTTGTGTTTCGGTGTGGAGTTTGCTTTGCACGATCTCCCCATGCTTGCGTGTGTTTTCTCCGGGTACTCCGGTTTCCTCCCACAGTCCAAAAACATACACAGTATCCTAATTGGCAGTTCCACATTGCCCCTAGTTGTGAGAGCGAGTGTGAATGGTCGGCTGAGATGGGCGCCAGTCTTCCGCAGCCCTAATGAGGATTAAGCAACTTAGAAAATTAATTTAAGTATATTAGCAATAACAAATTTTTCACATCTGCAGTGTCTGTATTAATCCTGCAAGTGAAATTATTGCCACTGCATTTATCCCATCCAAAGTGAGCGCACACACACACGTAAACAGTGTGCACACACACTCAGAGCAGTGGGTTGCCACACACATTTGGGTGTGCCTGGAGAGCAGTTGGTGGCTAGGTACTTTTCTCAGGGCACTTCAGCCATGAAGGTGGAGGAAGGAAAGGTGCAGCTCACCCCCCAACCACCACACATTTTTCCTGCTAGTGAGGGAATCGAACCTGCAACCTTTCGGTCCCAAAGCCGCTTCTCTAAACGTTAGGCCATGGCTGCCCCAGTTGTACTGCAGCAGCAAATATGAATTCACTTGCTGTGAAAATAGGCTTCCTGAACACAGCCTGTCATTTAATAGCACTAAATCCACAGCAGATGTTCACCTGTGTAACCCTGGACTTAAACAGAGATCCCTGGAAAGAGGTACATAGTCAAAAGAAATGCAGCGTGGCCACACACACTGCCTTATTGCATTCCACTGAGATGAGGAGCTTTGTCTGTTTTGGGATGGGGGATGGGGGGGGTGGCTCTGTTTTATTACACAACACAGTGGCATGGGTGTTAAGGGCAGGCTGGGTAGATAAAATGCCCATCCATACATCAAAGATAGTGCTTACTTCAGTATATGGGATCAGGGTTACAACAACTCATTCTCCAAAAATGTGGTGCTGGCAGGAGGAGATGAAGATCAGTGAGGCCATGAAAAAGGAAGTTCCCTTCCTTCTTAGCATGTCAAAGACCCTCTGTTTTGTTGGCATAGAGTACATATCTGGTTTAGGGGTTATGATTTGCAGCAGAGAACACCTGGCTAAAGGGTGACTCATAGAGTATAATTGCTCTGACATTTATAAATGATTTATGATGAGCTATGTACTCCTGCTCAGGGAAGACATTTTGCATATATTAGTAATCATGTCAAAAACTTTTGCTTTCACTTAGTCAGACTCATGTACTGTCAGGCTCTGTTAGTAATGCCACAAGGTGATGACCATGATTACAGCCCTCTGTTTGTAGGTGGCAGACAAACTGCAATCTCCATGTGTCTTAACTTACTTTGCTCTGGCAACATTCTAGCACTGACAACAGAACAGATGAGCATAAAATTGTTTAACGGAAAAATAGAGATATAAGATTACTGTGAACAGCAATACAATAAAAAATGGAATTATTATTATTATTATTATTATTGTTACTATTGTCAGCATCATCGTCATCAATAATTATTATTAATAATAATAATAATAATAATAATAGTAATAATAATAAACATTTCATGTCCCACGAACCAGAGCCAGTAGCCGCGGATCGGACCTACAGTACCCATACCTTCGGCTGCCACCCAACTCACAACGCACCGACCCCTATAGCCCCTCCCACAGGTGGTGGGTCCATGGGAGGGCAGACCCATGTCTCCTTTTTGGCTGGAGCTGGCCCGGCTCCATGGGCAGAAACCCGACCACCAGGCGTTCACCTTGGAACCCCTCTTCAGGCCTGGCTCCACCTAGTTACCCTCGTCTGGGCAAGGGAAACTGAATTCTTGATGTTTTTCTCTTTAAACGGGTCTTCTGAACCTCACTTAGTCTGGACCTTCACCTGTTTCTTGGGTTACCCGAGCCGGGTCATAAAGCCCCTGATAACATAACTCCTAGGATCATTAGAACGTGGAAACCCCTCCACCACGGTAAGGTGGTGATTCAAGGAGGTTTTTTTGTAGATGATGATGTCCTTTGGCTTCATCAAGCCAGGACCTCCAGCTCTCATTGGAGCGATTGGCAGCTAAATGCAAAGCAGCTGGGATGAGAATCATCACCTCCAAATCCGTGGCCATGGTTCTCAGCTGGAAAAAGGTGGAATGCACCCTCCGGGTCTGGAATGGGGTCCTACCCCAAGTGGAGGAGTTAAAGTATCTCAGATTCTTGTTCACGAGTGAGGGAAGGATGGAACGGGAGATTGACAGGTGGATTGGTGCAGCCTCTGCTGTAAAGTGGAGCTTGTAGCAGTCTGTCGTGGTGAAGAGGAAGCTGAGCCAGAAGTCAAAGCTCTCAATTTACCAGTCGATTTAACCAGTCGGTTTTCAACCCAGAACACACTGGAGAGACTATGTCTCTCGGCTGGTTTGGGAACATCACGGTGTCCCCTCGGAAGAGCTGGAGGAAGTGGCTGGGGAGGGACGTGTGGACCTCACTGCTTAGGCTACTGGTCCTGCAACCCGACCCTGGATCAAGTGGAATATGATGAATGAATGATGATAACCAATTTTGTACCAACAGTTAGGTGAATGTTGCTCAATAGTCCCTGAGATAGAATAGTCAATAGTCAAGCGAATGCATGCACAAGCAGCTGGCTCTTTAATCCTTTTTATGGTGACTTTCTAAAGGTTTTAGTATGCACAATGCAGAAATAATGAAATGCTAATGAAAACAAAAATTTCTCTATTTTATATTTAGATATTTTAAACATGACACTGAGGCAGGTTAAGTGAGCTTTGTGTAGCTACCGGAGTCTGTTCTGGTCTGTTCAGCCTGCTCATTAAAAAAAATGTGTTTATTGGAAACACAGTAAAAATATTAGAACAACATTTTTATGGTTTATTTTTTATTTTAAAACATGCTAATGATGATACTGCTTAACCATGACCGTGACAAACTGTGACTGTCTGTTGTTTTGTTTTAAGCATTATCCACTTAGAATAATGATTTTTAATCATTAGATAGCCGATTCAGATCATGCTGTTCTCATGTCATATATACTATTACAACAACTGCCACTATTACTACTCCTACTTATTATGATTATGATTATGATGATGATTATTATTATTGTTCTAAAACAATACAGCAAAACTCACATTCCTGAACCTGAAAATTTATTGATGTCACAGCTCTTTTTTTTTCAATTAACAGTTACAGCCAGAGTTTTGTCTTATAAAATAACGGTTTCTTATGCTGTTTTTATCTTAAGATCATCTACATATTTATTAAAGGATTTAATCTGAGATATTTTCTTATTTTTTTTCCTATTGGCTTATAAGAGTCTACAGATAAGAGGGGATATTAAAAAAGATCAAAAGGATTCAAGGTTTAACCATTTCTAACATTGCAATAAAGATTTTAAAATATAATTTTCAGCACAAATCACTCTTTCTTTGTTCATAATCACTTACATAGAGTCAAATGTAGTGAAAGCCTAAAATCCATGGCTGTTGCTAAGGAAACTGAAGAGAGGCAGGAGAGCTGGCAGTAAGCATTTGTCCCTAAGAGGACTCCAAAAACACATGATGGTTGCAAGATGGGCTTCTAGAAGCCCCTCCATTTTCATGATATTAATACAGTATGCAGATTTTATTATATTTTAATAAAAGATAAAAACACGAATGTCTTGAACAGCATACAGCATTGTAACCTTCTATATTAATGGATTTAATCCTACAAAAAAAAAATAAATCACAGTACTTATGTAAAATCAAAACGGGACTGTTTTTGATAAAACACTGAATAGTAGATATATATCATGCTTGTATAGTCTTGAAAAAGCAGTGGTAAGAGAAATTTCTGTGTTGGTGTGCCTAAGTGTGTCACTCTTTAATGGCAGCTGAGTGGGCTGCTGTACATTCTTTTTGCCTTATTCACAGTGCTGGTGTAGGCGGTTAATTCATGTTTGCATTCAAAAGGTTTACCTAAGAGGGAAACATTTTATTATACACTCTCTTTGAAATCAATGACTAATTGTCTTCAGTCTCTCTGTAACACGGTCCACTTCTTGATTGCAGACCTCTTCATGCGGGGGCAGGGAAGGTAGGAGCACAGAAGGCGAGGAAAAGGGTGGCAACTGGCAGAAAAGCGAACACCTCCAGGCTGCTGGCCTTGATGTTTTCACTCTGAAGATTCTTCCCATTCTTCATCTTAGAGAGAAGATAATGGCAAAAGGCCAGCTCCTGAGTGATTGGCACATGCACATGCCATGAGTCATTCAGAGTAAAAGTTCTGTCATTGCAGACATACACTGAGCTTTTGCTTAGAAAAAAAAAAAACTTCAAGAGTCTATCTGGACTTTGTTGTTGCTATTGTAAAAAAAATTACATAAATCTACAGTGGCATATCCGGTCATTAAATGCTGCATGGACTATATCCTACTCTTCAAAGAACAACTTGATATGATCTAATAACTCAATTTGTAGGATATTTCACAATTTTAAAGATGCCTACATATAAGTTCAGAATGTGAGAATTAAGGTTAAAAAATTTAATTTAAAAACGAATAGAATTAAAAAAAGAAATGGAAAAAAAATTTTTTTTGCCCTTTGTAGGGCTCTGATATTTGCAATGACTGAATTCTGAACACTGGACCGCTTCAAAGTGGTGTAGTGGTTAGGTCCGCCTCACAGCAAGAAGGTCCTAGGTTCGGTGACAGCATTTCTGTATGGTTTACAGGCTCTCCCCGTGCTTGTGTTTGCGTGCTCTCCCTGTGTTTTTGTGGGTTTCCTCTGAGTGCTCTGGTTTCCTCCCACAGACCAAAGACCCTACATGAGTGAGGGTGTGAATGGTTGTGTGGGTGTTGGCCCTGTGATGGTCTGGCTCATTCAGGGTGTACCCTGCCATCACCCAGCTGAAATAGGCTGCAGCTTCCTTGCAACCCTTATAATATTAAGTGGTTCAGCAAATGAGTGAGTAAGTGGATGAGCAACCATCAAAGTAAACACAGACAGACTGCAAGAAAGTCTTGCTTATTAATGAATGAATTCAGTAAAAAGTTCAATAATCACTTCAGTATTTAGATTTGGCTTAGACAAATATTTTATCAGAATTTCTGATCATCGATTGAAATATTCCTCATGTGCATTTCATGGATCCACAGTTATATACTTACTAACTCGTTTGCCAAACTGATTAATCCTTCTCGGGGGCGTAGGTATGGGGGCTGGAGTCTATCTCAGCTGACACTGGGCGAAGGCGGAGTACACCCTGAGCAACACAACAGACCATTACAAGGCCAACACACACACAGCCATTCAGTTACACCTAAGGGCAATTTGGATCAGCCATTCATTCTTTCATTCATTCATTCATTCATTTTCTAAGCCTCTTAATCCTTATTAGGGTTGAGGAGAGGCTGCCGCCCATCTCAGCTGACTCTGGGCAAGGGTGAGGTTCACCCTGAACAGCTTGCCAGACCACTGCAGGGCCAACCCACATACAACCATTCACAATCACACTCATACCCAGGAGCGATTTGGAAAAGGCATTAAGCCTACTGTGCATGTTTTTGGACTGTGGGAGGAAACCAGATTACCCACGCAAGCACAGGGCGAACATAGAAACTCCACACAGAAACGCCTAAGACCAGGAATCGAACCCAGGACCTTCTTGCTGTGAGGTGGACGTGCTCCGCTGCACCACCATGCCACCCTTCTACTTATTGTGGTCAATGTATTTTTTTTTAATCTATGAACTAATACATTTTTTCACAATAGTTAGAGGGAAGATGAATGATTGCTTCTCGATTGCTTGCTAGCCTATTGCTTACACACTGTTGCTGACTAACCATTAATGTAAACAGGGAAGCATCTTTGTGCTTAAGTCTCTCTGCCAGTACACGGCATCTCCTTCACCAAGACTGTTGCCATCTACTATATCCCAGACAGGTTACCATGCCTACCGGGAATTTGATCTTTTAATAAGAATAAGGAAATAACTTCTAGTAAATTGAATATCAGGACTCATCTGGATTCTGATGGCAACAAGCATCATCAAAAGAACGCATCAATTAAGGAAATGTAGACATTGCTAAAATGTAGACATTGCTGCTCTTAGTGAGAAAAGGCTCCAGAGTGAAGACTATCTCAAAGAAGTGGGAGGAGGGTACAGTTTCTTCTGGAGGGGCTACTCGCATGGTGGGAAACACCAATGTGAGACTGGTGATGAAGAATAGCCTTTTATCCAACTTCAGTGAAACATCCACTGGTATAAGTAAAAAGCTGATATCTCTCCATATCCCCCTATCAAAAGCACACAGTACTAATATGCTACTTGCATATGCACCAACTCATCCACAAGACAACAGTGTGAAGCATAGCTTCTACCAGCTACTGGATGATTGGATGTCTACTGCGTGACTACTTCAGTGGTAGGCTGGGAAAGAACAGCGATATATGGAATAGAGTGAGATTAAGCCCCTCCTTGAATCGCCACCTTATCGTGGTGGAGCAGCAATGTCTAGCTGGAGGGGTTTGTGTGTCCTAATGATCCTGGGAGCTATGTTGTCAGGGGCATAATGCCCCTGGTAGGGTCAACCAAGGCAAACAGGTCCTAGGTGAAGGTCCAGCCTAAGCATGGTTCACAAGACCTCCATGAGCACAATGATTTCAAGGACACAGTTTCCCTTTCCCGGACGCAGGTTAACGGGGTCCCCCCCTGGAGCCAGGGCTGGGGGAGGGGCTTGAAGGCGAGCGCCTGGTAGTCGGGCTTCTGTCCATGGAGCTCGGCCGGGCCCAGCCCGAAGAGGAGACCTGGGTCTGTCCTCCCATGGACCCACCACCTGTGGGAGGGGCAATAGGGGTCGGGTGCAATGTGAGCTGGGTAGCAGCCGAAGGCGTGGGTTCTTCCAGACCGATCCTTGGTTACTGACTCTGGTTTTTGGGACATGGAATGTCACCTCTCTGGTGGGGAAGGAGCCTGAGCTAGTGCGTGAGGTTGAGAGAAAACAACTAGATAAAGTTGGGCTCACCTCAACACATAGCTTGGGCTCTGGAATCACTCTTCTCAAGAGAGGCTGGACCCCCGCCTCGGTGCCCACATGTTGGCCTTCAGGTGGGGGGACGGGTCCTGACTGTTGTTTGTGCTTATGCACCAAATATCAGTTCAGAATACTCACCCTTTTTGGAGTCCTTAGGGGGTGTGCTAGAGTGCGCTCCCTCTGGGGACTCTCTCGTCATCCTGGGAGACTTCAACGTCCATGTGGGCAATGACAGTGTGACCTGGAAGAGTGTGATTGGTAGGTACGGCCTCTCCGATCTGAACCCGAGTGGTGTTTCGTTGTTGGACTTCTGTCCTCGTCATGATTTGTCCATTACGAACACCATGTTCGAACATAAAGGTGTCCATAAGTGCACATGGCACCAGAACACCCTAGGCCGCAGTTCAATGATCAATTTTGTAGTCGTGTCATCGGACTTGCGGCCGCATATTCTGGACAGTCGGGTGAAGAGAGGAGCTGAGCTGTCAACCGATCATCACCTAGTGGTGTGCTGGCTCAGATGGCGGGGGAGGCTGACCTCCAGACCTGGGAGACCCAAGCATGTAGTTAGGGTCTCCTGGGCCTTCAAGTCCCACCTCCAGCAGAGCTACCACCACATCCCAATGGAGGGCGGGGACATAGAGTCTGAATGGGCCATGTTCCGTGTCTCCATTTTTGAGGCAGCAGCCCAGAGCTGTGGCCAAAAGGTCATCGGTGCCTGTCATGGAGGCAACCCCCAAACCAGGTGGAGGACATCTGCAGTGAGGGGGGCTGTCAAGCTAAAGAAGGAGGCCTATCAGGTCCTTTTGGCCTGTGGGACTTCCGAGGCAGCGAACGGGTACCGACAGGCCAAACATGCTGCAGCCCGGGCTGTCACCGATGCAAAATCTCGGGTGTGGGAGGAGTTCGGTGAGGGCCTGGAAGAAGACTATTGGTTGGCCTCAAAAAGGTTCTGGACCACCATCCGGCACCTCAGGAGGGGGAAGCAGTACTCCACAAACACTGTTTAC
>JAOUQZ010000047.1:13328310-13343811 GCA_028564935.1 Neosilurus hyrtlii
AGTGAGGGAAGGATGGAGCGGGAGATTGACAGGCGGATTGGTGCAGCCTCTGCTGTAAAGCGGAGCTTGTACCGGTCGGTCATGGTGAAGCGGGAGCTGAGCCAGAAGTCAAAGCTCTCAATTTACCAGTCAATTTATGTTCCTACCCTCACCTATGGTGACGAGCTTTGGGTAGTGACCGAAAGAATGCTAATACAAGTGGCTGAAATGAGCTCCCTTCACAGAGTGGCAGGTCTCTCCCTTAGAGATAGGGTAAGAAGTTCTGTCATCTGGGAGGAACTCAGAGTAGAACCGCTGCTCCTTCGCGTTGAGAGGAGCCAGTTGAGGTGGATTGGGCATCTGATTAGAAAACCTCACAAACGCTTCCCTGGTGTGGTGTTTCGGGCATGTCCGACTGGGAAGAGACCCCAGGACTGACCCAGAACACGCTGGAGGAACTACATTTCTCGGCTCGTCTGGGAACACCTTGGCATCTCCCCAGAAGAGCTGGAGGAAGTAGCTGGGGAAAGGGATGTCTGGACCTCACTGCTTAGGCTGCTGCCCCCGCGACCTGACCCCAGAACAAGTGGAAGAAGATGAATGAATGAATGAGTAAGATTAAGATCAGCTTTATTAATCACACACCAGGGAATGTCATAGCAGCATAAGTGTCAATCAAACATCAATAGAAATGATTAAAAAAGAATAAAAAATGTAAAATAGAAAAAATCTACCTTTAAATTGTAAAAAATTAACTAAGAAACATGGCTATATACAATATATACAACTTCCAAATTTAGAGACAGAATGGATAAATGGCCCTATTATTGTGGTGCATTCATGGTGAGCAGAGAGAAAAATATGAATGTAATTATTACACATGATGCAGAAAGTAAAAAGGCACAGGATGGATCCAGCTGAATAGATATTACTCTGCATGGTTAAAATTATAGATGTGAATACAAATATATGGTATGGATTTACAATTTGAAAACAAAACTAAGAAACAGAAATACACTATATAAGAAAAATGTACATGAACTGCTATATGAGGGTTATGTGCATTTTTGTTGTATAAGGGGTTCTAATAAACAACCTATTGCGCTAGAATTAAAGAGTTTGATGGCGGTTGGGATGAATGACCTGTGGTAGTGCTCATTTTGCACGGTGGGTAGATCAGTCTGCTGCTAAAGGAGCTGCCCAAGGCCTCTACCCTCTCATTAAGTGGGTGCGAGGTGTTGTCCATAATTAATGTCAGCATAGCAAACATCCTCCCTTCTCCCACCACCTCCATGGAGTCTAGTGGACACAGTCCAGGATGAAACTGTTCCTACTGACCAATTTGCTAAATTTCTTCCTGTCTTTATCAGTGTTGCCAGAAGAAAATATTTGATGCAACCACCATACAAAAACTGGCAAATGATTCACTACACTATACAAGATGTGTTGGCACAACCCTACAAACTACATGGTGGATGAGCAAACTCCAGTGATACGCTGTCAAAAAAGGCATGCACAAATTCTACAACTCTGTAAACACTATATCTGGTCAAAGGAAATGCTCCCTCACACCCTTTAAAACAGCAGACAAATTGACATTCTTGAAAGATCAATCAGCACTCACCAATTGGACATTCAATTCTAGAAGTGCCATTTAATTTAGATTGGGTGATGAACCTGTGATGGACTGACGAGCTGTCCAGGTTCAACTGTAGCTCACCAAATCCTAGAGCCAACTGATATAGGCTCCAGCCTCCCTAGTAAGATTAAGCATTTCGGCAAATGTATAAATGAATGAATGTATAAATTTTATTAATTAAATTAGATTCCTGCATTTTGATTAGCTTAATTGGCTATCCAAGTCCATGACCTCCCTATGGTTACACAGTGATTCACCTCTAATTATCAAATAGAACATGATTGGTGATCTCTCATCTTCTCATGCATCCTTTTCTTGTGGTGTGCTGCAAGGCTTTATTCTTAACTCCCTCTTATAATTATTAATTATTATTATTGTTGCTGTTGTTGTTATTATTATTATATAATATTATTAATGTTATTATTATTATTAGTAGTAGTAGTAGTAGTAGTAGTAGTAGTAGTAGTAGTAGTAGTAATAATGATAATAATAATAATATCAATAACAACTCAAAATGACTAAAGAATAGCTTGTTAATTAACAAAAGTCTGGTATCAAGATTTGTGTTATCCCTATTATTATTATTATTATTATTATTATTATTATTATTATTATGATGATGATGATGATGATGATGACTTGTAATATTATTTTCTCATTTATTATTATTATTTTAATTTATTAAATAAATTGCAAATGAAATCAGAAATTGATACCTAATATTTGTTTCTTGGCAATCAGAATGCTGGTTTCAATAGTGTTGGAATGGACTCTTTGATGGTAATTTTCTCCATTTTAACTTCTGAAAAGACCTTGAAATGCTGTACTTATATTTGGAAGCAAAATAAACGTTTTTTATATTAATGATTTTGTATTTATAATCAAAAGACTATACAATATATAGAAAATATAATTTTTACAAAGTGTTTTTAACCTCAAAAACTGAAAGCAAGATATAAAAATTACAAAAATGCATTTGTCTTTCTTTAATTCCGACACATAACAAAACAAAGGCATACACACATACAGCTTCAAACAAAGAGTGTTGTCCTAACATGCAATCGAGATTGATTCATGAAATTAAAATTTAAAAAGTCCTAAAGGTTTCAGGCAGCCCCACGGTGCCTATGCCTAAAGTAAATAAACTGGCATGATTGTAATTACAGCTGAACATCAAATAAGTTTTCTATTTTCAAGTTGTAAAAAAAAATGTGAATGAATGTGAATAAAATTTTTTTTTCTGCTTTTGTTCCACTGAGAGGGACATTTTGTCTCTAAAAAATTAAATACCTACTCTGTTTAATGTAATATGGTGCAGGTCATATTCTGCACATTCCAAAGTGACAGGGGCTACATAAACTTCATGCAAGGTGGAACCCATCTTTTCAAAATGTATTTATTTTTAAAAGAATAAGTATTTCAATAATTACTTGGCCTTGGGTTAAAATACTGGTGTGAAGTGCTAAAGAATATATTTTCAGATTAAATATCTGTTACTGGGGCAGTAGTGGCCTGGTGGTAGGGTGCTGGATTACTGATCCCAGAGTCGGGGGTTCAAGCCCCACTATCAACGGGTCCTCACTGCTGTCCCCCCAGTGCAGCTGGGTAATCAAATGCTGGCTAAGTCTCTCACTGTCTGTGGGAAAGAACCATTGCTGATTTTTGTCAAGAGTAGGCTGTATAGCCGTCAGCGTGTTTCTGCCCTGTGATGGCCTGGCAAGTGTGTACTCTGCCCTTGCCCAGAGTTGGCTGAGATGGGCGCCAGCCTCCCCACGACCCTAATTAGGATTAAGCGGTTCAGAAAATGAATGAATGAATGAATATCTGTTACTGAACTGAATTTGAATTTTGTTGTAATGATTGTTGAAAGAACTGAACTAATTAATATTTATTAATAAGCAACATTCTACATAATGTCTCACTGTAGCATATGCCATACATTCCAACTTGTGGCAAAATATTTGAGAGAACCAGAAGTCCACTGGTATTTATTTGGACCCTCTTTTAAGTCTTCATGTTAGAGCCACATTACATTATCCATGACAAATATTGTCTTTGAATGTAGTGTAAAGTTGCAGTGTGAAAATTTTGAGTGTGAAATGTTGTCTGTTGCAAATGTAGACAATGTGATGTAAATATAAAAAATATTTAAAATGGTTTTGTGTGTATGTGTGTGTGTGTGTTAGCCCTGTAATGGGCTTATGAGCTGTTCACAGTGTACCCACCATTGCCCAGAGTGAGCTGAAATATGATTCAGGGAACTTGGAATCGTGATGATCTTGAGGAACTTTGTGGAATCGTGATGATCTTGAGGGAGCTGGGTGGAATCGTGACAATTATTACAATTTGATGCCAATCATGATAGAATGTGGAATCATAGTAGAGCGTAGTAGAGCTTAACGGACCTTAACAGAGTGTAACAGACCTTGATGCGCCATCATAGCGGATCATAATGAACTTGGAAACACGATTCCTTCAAGTTTCCTCTCTTGGATGCACCCTGCTTCTTTTCTATACCCCAATTGTGCACCAAGCAGGGTCATAAATCGTGGATCTTCACACATTTTTGAATCGCGAAGAGTATGGGCATCGGGGACATCGTAAAGTGAAACAGAGTCACTCTGCTTCAACATGAGTTACATCAGTACATAACAGAGACTTGCTTTACTTAAATTCAAGGCAATTTAAGGAAATTTGAAAATATGAGGCAAAGACTAAAAATTTAGAAGAAATTTTTTCAAGAAATTTTAATAAATAACCCAATAAACAAGAATATCACTCTACTAGAAGGCAGCTGTGGTCTAAAGGTTAGAGAAGTTGGCCTAGGTCTAAAAGGTGCTGGTTCAATTCTCAAGACTGACTGGAAAACATACGTGGTTGAAGTGCCCTTAAGCAAGGCACTTAACCCCCATCGGGGTGCAGATTTGCTGCCCACTACTCCCATGGTAAGTGGTTATGTGTGTTTACTGTGGTGGTGTGTTAGAACGAGTTAAATAAAGAGGTCATATTCACTGTTCATAGTGTGTGTGTGTGTGTGCACACAGAGATTTAGTATTATTATTTTTTATATTTGCCAGATTAGTCATTAGAATGTTTTAAGGACTAAATTAATTATATTAATTTCTACTAGATCACTTACATATATATATATTACTTCAACCAGATACTGCTAAAAGAAATCAAACCTCTTTTAAATATAATACATTTTTACCTTTACACTAGCTATGTATGACATTAACTATGGTCGCCATCAAACCTCTGATGAAAACACCTGATCTTGATCTCTGTCAGCTGTCCGAGTACTGGCCATTATTATTAATTAAAAATATTTTCTTGTTTCTGATTGGGGCAGCACGGTGGCGCAGTGTTTTCCCTGTGCTTGCATGGGTTTCCTCCGGGTACTCCGGTTTCCTCCCTAATTGGCTAATTGGCTGTTCCAAATCACCCCTAGGTGTGAGTATGAATGTGAATGGTTGTGTGAGTGATGGCCCTGCGATGGCCTGGCGAGCTGTCCAGGGTGTACCCTGCCCTCGCCCAGAGTCGGCTGAGATGGGCGCCAGCCTCCCCATGACCCTAATTAGGATTAAGCGGTTCAGAAAATGAATGAATGAATGAATGAATGTTTCTGATTGGTGGGAGGGGGCAGCATGGTGGAGTAGTGGTTAGCATGTTCGTCTCACAGAAAGAAAGTCCTGTGTTTATTTAGCGAGGGCTTTTCTCTGTGCAGTTTGCATGTTCTTTTCTTGCATATGTTTCCTCTGGGTATTCTAGTTTCTTCCCAAAGTCCAAAGACATGCAAATTAGTCTTATTAGTCTCATTAGTGTTACAAATTCTCACTAGGTGTGAGTGTGATTGTGAAGAGTTGTCTGTGTGATGGTACTGCGATGGACTGCTGAGCTGTTCAGGGTGTACCCTGCCTTCACCCAGAGTCTTCTGAGTCTTCTAAGGTCCAGCCTCTTCACTACCATATAGGATTCAGTAGGATCATTGTCGTCAGATAAGTTGACTGATTATTGCACAATTGTCACATATGTTTCTCCTCATAGATACAGTATAATACATGATTGATTGGCTATGCCTTACAGCAGACAGAGCGGCTTGTCCGCTAAGCTCATTTTCTTTTTTCCTCACTATGATGCTGTAAGCCATACTGAGAGTGAGTAGCAATGACTAAGACGGCGGCGAAAAGTTCTACCACCCAACAGTGCTACCAGTTCAATGTAGCTTATCTGTCTTACTTGATATCTATGTTCCAAAGCAAGAAAATTTTGTTCCCCTCTCAAGATAATAATCTCTCAAGATCATTATGAGTTTTCAGTAATAAATGGTGACTTATCTTTATGTATTAAGTTAAAGTTTGGTGTTCCACAAGGTTCTGATTTACGTCTAATGTTGTTTTTTGTTACCTCTGGGTAATATTATTCATAAACATGGTATTAGCTTCCACTGTTACCATGATGACTCACAGTTGTATGTTTCAACAAAACTTAGGAATGTGTTAAGGACTTTAGACAGTGGATGCTTACTAAGTTCCTTCTTTTTAATTCTGACAGAAGTACTTTTGCTTGAATCACATGTAGCTACAAATAAGATTTCTGAATACATAGTAACTCTGGATGGCGTTAGTCTCACCATGTGCAGCCAAAAAAAAGACCCCAGACTTTTATTTAAATTTAGTAAATAATATTACTAGAATAGCCTTCTTTCATCTTAGAAATGCTGCTGAGCTACGATTATCCAATGTCACTACACAATGCTACTTAATGATTAACCACTTAATGATTGTTATGTCTACATTAAATTATTGGAACACAATACTGTCTGGATGTCCAGTAGGTGCACATGCAAGCTCCAGTTAGTCCAGAAAGCAGCTTCAAGAGTCCTTAATATAACCAGAACATATACCAACATTACCCCTATCTTATCCAAATGAAAATATGCATTTATTATTAAATACCTTTACTAACCTATAAAGAACTGGATGCTCTCCAGTGTATAGGCTATCTTCTGAGACCTCGAACAATAGAGGCTACAAGAGCAGAGCTCCTAAAAGAATGTTGTTTAATCTTCCTTTTCTTAACAGCTTTTTATTAGGTATAAGAGCTTATCTGGAGGGTTCTTGGCATAGAGAGATCTCAAAAATGGGATGTTTGGATGCTGTTAACCATTACTGATGATCACTTAGGGCTCTGTTCTCTTATGTGCATAAGTCAAAAACAGGTCTTTGAAACTCAGGCATCCCTTTGCCCTGTGACACTCTCCAGCTTGTCCTGGGGGATCCCAAAGCGTTCACATACCACACGAGATATATAATCCCTCCAGTGTGTTCTGAGTCTGCTTGGGGCCTTCTCCCAGTTGGACATGCCTGAACCACCTCAGCTGACTTCTTTCAATGCGGGGAAGGAGCGCCATCCACCCGGGTGTCCAAGCTCCTCAGCCTAGCTCTAAGACATCCAGACACCGTCAAAAGGGAAGTAATTTCACCCACTTCTATCTGAAATCTTTTTCTTTCTGTCACTACCGAAATCTTATGAGGATAGGTAAAGATTGGAATGTAGATGGACTAGTAAATCAAAAGCTTTGACTTTTTCTTTTTTTTACACTTTAATGGATCGATACAATGCCCTCGTTATTGCTGATGCAGCACTGATTCATCTGTCCATCTCCTGCTCCATTCTACCATCACTCGTGAACAAGATCCTGAGACACTTGAACTCCTCTGCATGAAAAAAAGACTCAGATTTGGAGGGGCTGACTCTCATCCCGGCCGCTCCACACTCACCTGTAAACAGATCAGTGCACACTGAAGGTCAGAGTCTGAAGAAACTAACAACGCCACATCATCTGCAAAATGCAGAGATGCAATTCTGAGGTTCCAGGCTGCACACCGTCCTCCTAGTACTGTGCCTTGAAATTCTGTCCATGAATACGACAAACAATCTCAACTTAGAGCAGAGAATGCAGAAATTGCTCATGCTTTGGTTATACAGGGGCCAATAGGTCGCAGCAGCGGCCCTGGTACTATCAAGATTGGTGTAATTCATCATAATTATCACAATCATCATGAATCCACCAAGTTTCATTAAGATCATCACAATTTGAACCCACGGCCCTCCATGCTCATTTGAGAATTCTCCCAAATTGTGGAGATCACAGACATTATGCGCCAGTGTAAACCCAGAGTAACTCTGCAAGGATAAATAGTTCACGGGTTCACCATAGCCAGGATGAAATCACACTATTTCTCCAGTATTCGAGGTTTGACAATTGATCAGAGCCTCCTCTCCAATACCCTGGAATAGACTTTCCAGGTTTTGTAGGTTTTTTTTTTTGTTGTTGTTGTTGTTGTTGTTTTTTATAAAAACAATTTGTGTAGAGGCAGTGGTGGCCCAGTGGTAGGGTCCTGGATTACAGATCCCAAGGTCGGGGTTCAAACCCCACTATCAATGGGTTGTCATTGCTGTCCCCCCCAGTGCTGCTAACTGAGTTATCAAAGGCCAGCTATGTCTCTCACTGTGGTGTGAGGCATGTAAAAGAACCATTGCTGATTTTCATCAAGAAAATCTGGCTGCATTGCCATCAGCATGTTTCTGCCCTGTGATGGCCTGGCGAGCTGTCCAGGGTGCACTCTGCCCTTGCCCAGAGTCAGCTGAGATGGATGCCAGCCTGCCCGTGACCCCAATTAGAATTAAGCGGTTCAGAAAATGGAATGAAATGAACGATTTGTGTAATTTGTTTTACACCAGCAATCGTACAGTATATTATATTATTAAACAGGTTAAATATTTATTGTTACATAGTGAACAAGCCTGCTAAATTAGTTAAAATAGAATAAAACAGAAATATCAGTTAAGATGTGTGTGAACATTACTATTCTTTTGGCATGTGTTAATCCTGAACCAAAATGGTTTCTCTGCATTTGGTTGTATTCTTGAAAGAGTGGGAAAGACAAAGCATGCTCATCAAGCCCACCGAAAACAGTAACAAGTATTCTGACCTTGTCTGGAAATACTGAGATTCAAAGACACATACCAAAGTCATAATGCACCTTGGTAGACTCTTGGACAAACAGCCAATAAACTGTGAACAATTGCATACTGGTCATTATCAAAGTGTGTTTTATTGAATGAATCTCCATATGTCAAACTTGTCTTTATATATAGGCCCAGCACAAGTGTCCTTACATAGGCTTGACTTCTAGGTTTGTTCCACACATGGAAATTAATAGTTTCCTTTAAAGGATTATGTTTGTTTATTTTTAAGGAATATGCTTTTTATTTACCTCAGAAGTCAGTGCTGGAATGAAATCACACCCACTTTATTTTCAAAATCTGAGTGTGGTTTAGGGTTTGAATGGATTTCAATGACATTCATGACACTCAATTGGTTAACAGGAGAGAGGTTGCTAGTGTTCATTATTTGCCTACAACAGCAAGGCTTGTTGTGTTTTATTCCTTACATAGCACGTGTCCCTTTACTACTATGTCACAGGTCTTCAAATAAAGCAAGTGCAGTTAAAGAGCCAAAACAAACAAAATGTCAGCAGTATTTTGATTACTAACGTCATTATATCATGTGATGACTAAGTAGTTTCACCAATGATGATTACATATGACGTATACTTGTCACTAACCAAGAGGTCAGTGTGGTAACCTGTGGGTGCATGATAGTTTATGTGTGTTTAGTCAGTGGCACACACATAAACACATACGCACAAACCTCAGCAGGCTACTGCCCTCACATGCCTGAGGCCTCCGTACCAGACAGGCCAGCAGTGAGACCTTCCAAAATCAACAGCGGTGAACAAACAACACCAAGTGGTTGGAGCCACAGTTATCAGTTGCATATTTGCTTTATAATAGGAAGCTTTGGTGTTCATAGGACTATAGTAGAGCTAGCCTGAAACAGTCTGAAAAGGAGAGACAACCATTTGGTGGTCAGATCATCACTGCCTGGCTAATGTGACCTATACTACTGTCAGAAACACCCAAAAGATGAGATCCCTCTGTTACTGTTAAGTGTGATGTAGCTGATAGCCTAGTATGTATTTCAGCCTTTTAGGCAGAAAAGGTTTGTCAATAACAAATTAGATTTATCTCAACAGTGTTGCTGACACGTTGACAAAAAAAAAAATCATTCTTTGCTCTAGCTGAGTAAAATATTTTGTTTAAATACCAGGGAATTTGGGTATCTTTAAAGGACCAAAATAAATGTCGAGGTGACATAGTTGTGGTGGTGTGGTGCTTAAACAAGGCATACTAAGGTTTAAACATGTGTAAAGGAGCAGACCAGTGGTCAAAGCAGACCACAAAAATAACAGAAAAAGAAAAAGAAAGTTGTCTGCTGACAAACTGTGACAAAGTGATCTTCTAAGTATACAAAGAGACTGTTGAGACAAAGAGGTATGTTAAAGAAACATTGGAAAGCAACTGCAGGTAAACGTAAAGCAGAGTAGAACTCTGGATACTTGGCAATTAATGATCAAATGCTTTAAAAATTGAAAGCACTGCTGTTTCACCAGAGCTGGCCTTGACCAGTTTGTTGTCCTAGAAAAGAATTTAGCTAGTTCGCATTAACCAATCTTGCTGTAATTTCAGCCAATCAAAACACTGGAAGAAATACTGTGTGCGCTTGGCTGTGATGTCAGTTGGGCTGACTATTATTAGCTGATCAATAGTGAATATATGTGGAAGGTGCCATTCATGTCCTTTCTACAATATCAGTGCATAGCTGTGGGCTGTTCACTGGACAGGAAATCCAAATCAACTGATGGATACGGCTCTTAACAGATTTCCAAACAAAAGCTAAGAGGGTATGTAATCGTTTGTGGTGGGCATATGTATCTTGTGAGGGTGTAGCACAGGTTCTAAGGTAAGATGCTAATG
The DNA here is from genome assembly GCA_028564935.1 of Neosilurus hyrtlii. Lineage (NCBI taxonomy): Eukaryota > Metazoa > Chordata > Actinopteri > Siluriformes > Plotosidae > Neosilurus > Neosilurus hyrtlii. The sequence goes on from JAOUQZ010000047.1 coordinate 13,338,815, forward strand.
AAGATATTCAGGTAAGTTTACATGTAAAATTGTGCAGAGCTTGCTTACAAATGCTTTCATAGTGAATAAATATATCTTCTTTTCAGAAATTAACTGGAATATTAGCTATCAGAGCTAATAGAGCTAGTTTTTCACCGATGATGCCACCCAGCTGGCCAAAAATGCTAAACATGGCATCCTTGTCTGGAGTTTTTGCTTTGGGAAACTGAAATTGTTATCTTTCCTCCAGTGTGCACAAAGGCATTAATTTTCTTTTCCTTTAAGGGGGAAATAACAGATGTCAATTATTCATAAATTACTGAAAGTTACTCTCATCCAAAATAAGCAACACTCTGCTCTAATGATAACTACTATCGATAGATAAACTTTTCCCCATCATGTTACCTCTGACTTTTTCCCGTTTTCTTCTTAGGGTACTGATGTTAATGGTATATTGATGTTATAGTACATGGAGCTCCCCATGAGAGCTTTGTGAGTTGTGTTTCTTTTCTATTTACATTACTTGCTTTATGCTTTGTAAACTTGTCATGTTCTCCAGAAATATCTGTGAAAGAATTGGAGAAGTCTTTTTTGTTTGCCAAAAATACTCTATGCAACTGGTATAAAGATTTTTTGATCAGCATTTTTATCTCTGCGGGGGCAATGCCTTAGTCTTTGACTTGAGAAGTAAATATTTCTAGAAACATACTGGATGTCTATCGACACTATAGTTATGAAGAAAAAGATTTAATAGGCCTTGTTATTGTAGACCTTATTTGTCAGTTTTTCTTTGTGTTTATTTTAAATGTATTCCAAAATTATTTTATTCATAATTTTTTGTTTTTATTAATTTATTAATATTTCTTCCATTATTTTTATGTTGTCTTCTCTCATTTTGTATTCACCTATACTGCTTATGCAATTGGCTGGCTTTGTGTTTCACCAACAGTAACCCATCCTTAACTGTGGATATTGTGAGATTGCTGTGTGCTCTGTAGGTACATGTCTAATCACCTGATAGACTACAAGTGTGTTACTATGGTAACATGATTAATATGATGATATGACTTTCACACAATCTTTCAAGCCCTATTTTTCCAACAGCTTTTCACTGCCTATATTCTTATACTGTTTTACAGCCCAGTATTTTGAATCACAAATCAAGGAATAGTTTAATTCAATCAAAGATCTGTTGTAAAGAGAACAGTCATAGGTAAATAGACACCCAAAATTTCAGAATGAATATTTGCTAGTCGAAGAAGAGGCTTGAGTATTGCTGCTTGGCCATAATAGCCTAATTTGATGAAGATAGCATGTAACAGTTTTTGAGCTGGTTTGGATGTCTTCTGCAATGTCTGTGGCCTTGGAATGGGCATTTTTCTCAACTGCTCTCTTCAGGGAGCGAAGGCATCTCTCTGATGATCCAGGTCGACCTGGTCATGAATTACCTTCACTGTTGAACTTATACCGTTGACAGAGGAATATTCAAATTGTCGGCTCTTTATCACTGGTTGATACCACCCTCTCACTGACCCACAATTTGACCTCCCTGAAAAATCTGACAATTTAATGACTTAAATTTAATGAACACTAGTCAGCCTGCTGTATAAAGGTGCACAAAGTTGTGCTAAGGTTATGCAAGCTTGCCTTGCACTCCAGGAGCTCAAGAACTGTCAGATTTTCAGAGATGTCAATTTGAGGGTCAGTGAGAGGGTGCCATCAGCCAGTGACAAATAGCCGACAATTCGAAGATTCCTCTGTCAATGGTAAACCGAGTCATTGTGCAGTTCAACAGTGAAGGTAAGAACACCACAAATTCACGACCAGGTCAACCTGGACCATCAGGAAAACACCTTCACTCCATGAAGAGAGCAGTGGAGAAAAATCCCTGTTCCACGACCACAGACATTGTAGAAGACCAGAAAACCAGCTCAAAAACTTCATCAAATGGGCTATTATGGTAGCGTAGCAACACACAAGATTCTTCTTCAACCAGTAAATATACATTTTGAAATTTTGGGTGTCTATTTACTTATGTCCTGTCTCTGTACCTTAAATCTAAGGTACAGTAAGGAACTAGTGAACCTTAAAGCTGTCCATTCACAAGTGAATAGCCTATGTGCTTTATCTACCATGATCAGTTCATTTTGGCTGAATACAAAGGTTTCCCAAAGATAATATCCCAGCTCACATGCTTAGTATTTCACCTGGTTTACATCCTGTTTCGATCTTGATCTTAGATCTTGCGTTTGCGCAATAACTTGGCAGTGCAACACAGTTCCATAGATGTTGGGAAAGTCAGAGATCAAGTGTTAAGAAATGAAAGAAGCCATCCGATTGCAGAAAAAATAATAAAACTAGCGTACTGCACACACTCACACGCACACTCACACACACACTCACACTCACACACACAGATTACATCCTACATGTTTGAAGTAAATTTATAACTTACCGATTTTTTACTGTTCATATTCTCTGCGCCAGTGCTGACCTGATTACAGCATGGCAGCCATGATGATATGATAATTCTGTGCTTTTGCTCACCTCAAGATGGCATTGTTTTCTAATACCATTGAACCAGGTGTGGGGGTTATTGAGACTAAGGTACATAAGTACAAAGAGTGCCTCAAAAAGTCATCATGGCCAATTTAATTTAGTTTCCAGGAGATAACACTGTATTTCATGTTTATTTAATATCGCAAGTTTTCATGCTGGTAAGTCAATGGACCCCATTAAAGCCACAATTAACTCATTCTTTATTGATACACATGACCCAAAGCATTTTTAAAATATTCATGTATGGTCTAAGGTTTGACTTAGTCTTAATCATTAAGTCTGATCATTTTGAAGTGCACAGATAAGATAAAGGTGAATGGATCACTACCATATACCACAGAGATATGCTTAACTGTGGGACTTTGGCACAATGTCAAGAAATCTTTGTGCAATTAAAGATAAAATAACAATCAACACTGCCAAGAGTAACTAAGAGTAATTTGAATGTTACTATAAAGATGCAGAAGTTTCTCTAACTGTATAAATTGTTTGAGTTAACAGAATGTAATTCCACATTAAATATGCAGTTCATCTACTTGGATTCTTACATTTTACATTTACAGCATTTGGCAGACACTCTTATCCAGAGTGAATTACAATTTTCATTTTTATGCAACTGAGCGTTAAGGGCCTTGCTCAAGGGCCCAACAGTGGTGATAGTGGGGATTGAACCGCTGACCTTCGGATCATTGCCTTAACCACTAAGCCACCACTGCCCTGATTCTGCATGGCTATTTGGATTCTTTCTGTAAAGGATACTTTTGAACATTTTAACTCATTTCTTACTGCCTGTAAGTTACTTGACCTTAATTTATAAAGAAGTGTTTTTCCTATAGAAAAGTATGAAAATAATCTTTCAACATCTAAAAAAAATTGAATAAAAATACTAAGCATTTTTTGCTCAATGGGGCAACAAGCTTGTGAGATCTTGCTGATCCGCTAAGGATCAGTGCATAATGGCCAGGGCCCTTTTACTTAGTGAACAGGAAATTCTTTTTGTCGCTCGCCTTTCAAGTGCTTGTAATCAAATTGTATCAAAGGGCATGTAGGAAAGAATACCTGTGATAAACGTTCCTCCCCTTCCATTTCACAAGTCAGAGGTCTATTTTATCAATTCACCCTTCTTTGAAGTACTCCATAAGACAATAAAGGTGAAAGGGCTATAAAGATTCTTTTTTATATTGACAGCCTCCACGCAACCATGTTTACTGTAACTATGTATGGTGCTTAGGTTATCTGTCCTTCTAATAAAGACTAGTCTGAACCACTTACGACTGGTGTAACTTTGCTTTTTTCGCAAATGTACTAAAATGAGTTCACTAACACTATTATTGACATTAATTTTAATTTGATTAAATGTCAACACTAAGTACAACTGATCATTGCATTTACTACAATATGTTGTAAATACTCCTTAAAGAACTTAGAGTGTAGGGAGTAAATCATAGCTACCCAGGACTGACCTGTTCAAAAATGTTTAAATGCATCAAACCCCAAACTAGAAATCCTTGAACAGCCTTTTCCACCAGTACCTTACTGCAATTCCTGTAAGACTTTAGTACATTTCTGCCATGACTGTACATTATATCACTGTCACTTTGAAAGAGAGAACTGTAGACAGCTCCATGAATATGCAGAGCACTCTATGATTATTGATACCCCTTGTAACAATTAACAAAATGGGTTATACAAAAATCACTATTTGGTTATGTAGCTTCATCTCACATTGAAAAAAAGATAAATCAAATCTAATTGAAATAAATGTATTCAGAAAGAAAGAAATCCCTCATTAAGAAATAATTATTTTCATCCAGAAAAACACCCTGGAAATTAGAGTGAACACAATATAATACACCAATAAAATAGAGAACATCAACTGGATCTTTTGCAAATATGCCTGTAAGAGGATGCAAGTTTATTTTTACCTCATGTACAGTAAGTTGGCTGGTAAGTGGGGCAAAAAAATCCCCAAGGATCTCTTTGTGTATTTTATGAAAAAGTAAAATCTTAGGATTACTTGTTAGGATATATAGCATCATCAACTTCTGGATACTTTATCAAAATTTGTCGGCATCTGCCAAAAATGAAACTAAAGCTAGATTTTCATTGGATCTTCCAATAAGGCTGATCAGAAGCATATGTCCAAATCAACACAAAAAATGGTTAACTGACCACTGAATGAAGTTTCTGGGTGGCACAGTTGCGCAGTGGTTAGCACATCTGCCTCACATCAAGAAGGCCTGGGTTCGATTCTTGCGCTTGCGTGGGTTTCCTCTGGGTAGTCAGTTTTCCTCCCACAGTCTAAAAACATGCACAGTATGCTCAGTAATTGGCTATTCAAATATATGCATGTTGGCCTTCAGTGGCCAGGTGAGCTGTTCATAGTGTCATGTCATTTTCTTAACCGCTTAATCCTAATTAGGGTCGCGGGGAGGCTGGCGCCCATCTCAGCCTACTCC
>JAOUQZ010000047.1:13393456-13406146 GCA_028564935.1 Neosilurus hyrtlii
ATGATGATATGTATAAAGCTCTGTAGACTGTACGATATGTATAAAGGTTTGTAGACTACATGATGATATGTATAAAGGTTTGTAGACTACATGATATGTATAAAGGTTTGTAGACTACATGATGATATGTATAAAGCTCTGTAGACTGTACGATATGTATAAAGGTTTGTAGACTATATGATGATATGTATAAAGGTTTGTAGACTATATGATGATATGAATAAAGGTTTGTAGACTATATGATGATATGTATAAAGCTCTGTAGACTACATGATGATATGTATAAAGGTTTGTAGACTACATGATATGTATAAAGCTCTGTAGACTGTACGATATGTATAAAGGTTTGTAGACTACATGATGATATGTATAAAGCTCTGTAGACTGTACGATATGTATAAAGGTTTGTAGACTATATGATGATATGTATAAAGGTTTGTAGACTATATGATGATATGTATAAAGCTCTGTAGACTGTACGATATGTATAAAGGTTTGTAGACTACATGATGATATGTATAAAGCTCTGTAGACTATATGATGATATGTATAAAGGTTTGTAGACTATATGATGATATGTATAAAGGTTTGTAGACTATATGATGATATGTATAAAGTTTTGTAGACTGTACGATATGTATAAAGTTTTGTAGACTATATGAAGATAAATATAAAGCTCTGTAGACTGTACGATATGTATAAAGGTTTGTAGGTGGTTTGTATAAGGATGTGGAGACTGTACAATGGTACATATAAGGGTTTGTAGACTGTATAAGGATTTGTACACTATGTGTAAAGGTTTGTAGGTGGTTGTAGGTGGTATGTATAAGGATTTCTAGACTGTACGATGATAGATAGATGGATGATGATGATGATGATGATGACACTGAAGTTGTTCCTTGTACGAGCTGAACTGCTGTACGCACTTAAATATAAACATGATTATCTGCTCTCAGAACCTTTTGAAAAAACCCCGGATGGCTTCCAGCGCCGACACAAAAAACTAAACGAATCAATACGACATGCAGATTCGGTTAAAACAAAACAAAACACCCACCTGGCCATATGGTCACACTATGCTTCCCATAATATCAGCCAGCCGTCGCCCACGTCACTGCACATGCGTGGTGTCGTCATGGCGCTGCGAAATTTCATAATAAAAGTCCCCTTGCATGGTCACCTCTATTTTAAATTTAAATCTCAATCTCTCACACACTCACACTCACACACACACACCACTGAGATCAACGGGAGACCCACAGCCACCAGCCATATTGGTGCTCCCTTCTACCACCAGCCGAGGCAGGGTAACCCTGACAGGTTGATGGCGTTGCCAATACATGCTGCTTAAAAACTTTTGTTTTGGTCTGTTTTACTTGAAATATGAATTAGATTTTGTTTTTATATCTCTCTGTACATATATCTTTTAGATATAATATACTAGCCAAGTATTTTTTTTCCACAAATAAGAATACGATTTGAGCTACACTTCACCCCTATTTCCCGGATTTCCCGTACAAAATCTGGCGCCGGACGTTATATGACAAATTGCCGGACAAATGCTCTTAAAAGTCCGGGAACGGTGACGTAAGTCCGGGCCGGTCATGATTTTCTGACTTCCCTCCTGTCCGGCCCGCTCCCCGCTCCCCGCGACTCCCGCTAGGTTGTAGTTTGCTCGGCGGCCCGCGGAAAACAACAACAACAACAACAACAACATCATCTTCTCGTGTGGTGTTGTGGTGAACAGACGCTTTTCTTCTTTTCACTCTTTCTACCATTTCTTGAAATAACTCCACGATGGCTCCACCAACCACCAAGAAAGTGACCAAACGTACGCGGAAACCAGTGCATCTCTCTGTGGCCCAGAAATTAAGTTTAATTAAGAAACTGGAGGATGGAAAAACAGTGGCTCAAGTATGTGAAGAGTATGGCGTGAAGAAACAGACTGTCAGTGATATAAAGAAAAGTAAAGAGAAGCTGCAGAGCTATGCAGTTAAGTTTTCAGTGGCTGGGACGGAGAAAAGTGGATCAGGCAGGAAACACATGAAAAATTGCAGCAATGTGGACTTGGATGCTGCGGTGTACAAGTGGTACGTGCAGGAGCGTTCATGTGGAGCGTCCGTGAGCGGCGTTGACCTTGCCACTGCTGCGGGCAAGCTTGCCGAACATATAGGACTGAAAGATTTCACATGTAGTGACGGATGGCTGTGGCGTTTCCGAAAACATCATGGCATCCATAATATTAAAGAAAGTGGAGAATCTGCTAGCGCTGAGGTGGGGAGTGTCGAACCTTTCAGGCTTAAATTAGGGAACTTAATTCAGAGTGAAGACCTGTCAATGACCCAAGTGTATAATGTGGATGAGACGGGGATCATGTGGAGGGCCTTGCCTCAGAATACCCAGGCAAGGAAGGACGAACATAAGGTGCCTGGAAAAAAAAAACATAAGGAGCAGTTATCCGTAATGTGCGGTGCGAATGCGTCTGGCACGCACCGATTGAAGCTAACAATCGTGGGGAAGTCTGCTAAACCAACGGCCCTGGAAGACTGTTTTAATAGGCTTCCTTGCCACTACTACAATTCAAAGAAGGCATGGTTTAACTCCAGCATTTGTTTGGATTGGTTCCACAAATTCCTGGTACCTGAAATAAGGAACTACCAGGAACAGGTCTTGAAAATCTCACCTGCAGATGTGAAGGCGTTAGTGTTGCTTGTCAATGCCCCTGCCCACTCCGCTGATGATGTTTTAATGAGTGCTGATGGGAAGATCAAGTGCATATTCATACCTAAAAACACAACATCCTTGATCCAACCCATGGATCAAGGAGTGATCAGTGCGTTTAAGAGAAGGTATGTTAGAAAATACCTTGAAGAAGTGCTTGTTGTGCTTGAGAACGAGGATGATGTCGAGGAAGATACTCGCAGGAAAAGAACATTGGTGAACATTAAAAACTATAATATCCGTTCCGCCATCTACAACATGGCTGATGCGTGGGCTGAGCTTAAACACACCACTCTTGCCAATGCGTGGAAAAAACTTATCAAGGATGAGGACTTTGATTTCAATTTTCGGGGGTTTGAGGCAGCAGATTTCCATGCCCTTCTCCATAGGGCTGGGGAAAATCATGTGACGATGGAGGATGTTCACGAGTGGATGGAGGAAAATGAAGCGGCAGAGGGGCACGAAATAATGTCCAATAAACAGATAGTGGCATCAGTGAAGGGAGAGCCAAGTGAAAGTGAGGACAGTGACGACGAGCCGGAACCCACATTTAAAATGAACGTGGTAAAAGAATGCGCTGATACGCTCCTTAAGTTTGTGGAAAACAGTACCAACTCAGACATCCAGGAACATTACGATCAGCTCCGCATTCTCCGTTCTAAAATTATTGTTTTGCAGCACCAGGCTGGCCGCCAGTCAGAGATTGACAGTTTTTTCAAGCCAAGTGCGGCCAATTCGCCTTCTCCTCAACCTGGCCCAAGTGGCATCAGCCAGTCTACCACCACCAATCCACCTTTTCCACCTCAGCCTGGCACCAGTGGTATGAACTCCTCTGCCGCCACCTACTACTGAAGCAGACATCTCACCAGCATCTCAAGACAACTTCATTGGGCTTACTGATTCAGCCATGGATGTCGTGTCTGATCTAGAATAGTTTTAACTAATGTATTCAGGGCACCACTATATGATCACGGCACTGCTGGCCGACTGCTGGCATGGCATGTGGGCCAGGTCTGGCAATGATGGCACTGTTTATATGTTAGTTGTTTTTTATTGAGTGATTTTATATTGTTATTTAATATATATTGTTATTTAGAATAAGTTATTCAAATCAAAATAAATGTTACTTGTATATTTGTATCACCGTTGTTGAAGCATTTTTAATCTGGGCTGAATATGGCACAGTTTGATTAAGGTATACTTTTGGTGCCAGTGTTGAAAGTGTTCTGGGCCAGCACAGGACCACTGGTGTGTCTGCAACTGGCCTTTCTGGAAAACCAGATCTAAGCCACCAAATGGCCATCATTCTTTGCGGTATGTGGGCTGAGTGTAAGTGCATTGTGTGGGCCAGAACCGGGCCAGGCCAAATTTTGCTATGTGGGATATATGATCACGGCATACACCTAAAATCTTTCTACATACGGTAAGTGTAGCTGCCATCGGAGTCAGTTATACTCTTTATGTTCATTTAAATGAATAATGAATTTATTTTGAGCTAAAAACATGAATAATTTATGTTTTAAATAAGGCAATATATTGTTTGTTATTTCATATCAATGTAATTAAAAGCACACAATTGTTTAAAAGGGGAACTGTATATTGTTTATATAATGGAACTAATGTTCGCCGGTTTCCGTGATGTCAGTTTTACTTTTTCTGGAGTTATAGAAAGTATATAACTAGAGTACTGTACAGTATACATACCTCTTTCTCCTTCTTCTGCTTCTACTACTACTAGCCTATGTATGATGCAAATTATATTAATATATGTTTTGTAAGTTTTTCTTATTGGTATATATGCAGTAGTACATGTACATGTACATAAGCTTGTATTGAGTGTCGGATAAGTGTTGTAAAAGTCCAGGACTCCTGCTGAATAATGGCGATTGCCGGACTGATTATGGTAAATGTCTGGGAAAGTGTAGGGACCCCGGACATTTGCGATTGCCGACTTTTGAGGTTTCCTGATAGGCTATGCCGCCTAATAGTTTGGGAAATTGAGGGTGAAGTGTACTTTTACCCACCAGAGTGACTTCCATTTTTATCTCATTTATACAGCTGTTTAAGATTAAGGATCTTGCTCAAGAATAGCATCAGATATGAGTCAGTATCAGCTTTTGTGTGGTCAGTGTCTGCACTGTATCCATAGAACAGCATGGAGTGTGTTCCTGGGAGTTTCTGGAGTGCCATAGGTTTTTTAAAGTCTGTCAGAGACCAAGTATAAACAGCCTGAGTTGGTGAGGTTCGTGTTGTCTAAGTCTGACTTCTGCAAGGCCATCTTGCCCAAGACTGTACCCACACCCACATCCTTACCCAGACCAAGGATCCATGAGGCTGTGTTTAGTGGTCTGCCTACACCCATAGGTGTTGGTTTACCAATGTTGGGGATTGTTTGATAGTCCTGAAGTAGCATCTTTGGAGTGGGGATCCGTCACATATCCATCCTACTGTTAGCACAGTGCATCTCGACTCACAGTGTTGTGCTTCACGAGCAGCTGCTTCTGGGTTCATGGCTCATTCCAATTTTGGTGCTGATGACTCTGGGCTGATAGAGTGTTAAGACACTATTTTGCAAAGCATTAACTAAATGACTGTGCCAAGCCTGTTTCCTTGTTTGTTATTTTGTCTTTGAGCCTGAATGTTCTTTTGCTTTGAGATTCTGCCTTTGTCCAGTTTAGTCTGTTTGCTTGAACCCTGCCTGTTTATTTGACCCTGAACAACATGCTGGTTAGGATTGGCTGTCTGGATTATTTACTAAACAATCTGAACTGCAAATGTCTATGGGACGTGTCTACATGTACGTGGCACCCTCATGCATTCTCCCTCAGATAAACACAAAATTTAAAGTAATTAAATTGTTTTTATTAAAATAAATAAATGACTATTAATTAATTTTGAAGACAAAGGCCTGCCATGTTTATTATTTTATCTGTAATTAAATAAAAAGTAAATATAACTTCCAGCTTCCTGGAATTATCAAAGATTTTGTAATAATAGAACAGTCATTATTTTAACATTTCATATCTGAAAGGTATGTTTTGGTTACCAGTATTATAAGTATCTAAAACTTAAGCTGCACATTTTTTAACTAGAAATGCAAAATGTAATGTTTAAATGAACTAGAATTCATCTATTATAAAAGAAAACACATATAGTTTTTGCTCAGCTTATCTATTTTGCACTTCCTGTAGTACATAACAGCAGGAACAGATTGTGTGTTCCCTGTGGTTTGATTGCAACATGTGGACTTTTGCACAAAAGCTGTGAACACTAATTTCTTATGAACATTTAATATTTATTCTTTCTTTTTGTCATTTGTTGTTTAATTTCATGTTCATTTTGATATTTTTAAGTGATATGGTGTAGATGTAGTTCTTCATTCATTTTAACTGCATAATAGCTTCAGCAGATATTAGGTTCCTGTTTGTTTTGAAAGCTCTGACCTGTTATAAAAAAAAAAAAAACAACCTAACTGGATTTTAGGTTACTTGCATTGGAACAAAAGAGTGACACTTCAAAGGCAACGGTATGTTTTAAGTTATAATCTTAGTATCAATTTGACACTTTTTAGAGTTAATAAGTAAAATTTGGCATTTTCGCAAGAATGAGAGAACATGGTCCGTTGCCCAGTGGTGCATTTTTGGGGAGGTGGGGGTTATACAGTTTATGTGGGAGATAGAGTCGAGCAAATCTATAAAGCTAATCTTTACTGAGAAATCAGAAGTTGCTGCACTTTTAAGCACACGCTCCTTTCTTGGAGCTCTAGGCTGAGATATGAGGTTTTCTCTTTGGCTTGTTGCTTCATATGTTTTAGTCCCTCTATCTTTTCGGAGTCGATATGTAACAGCATTGGAGAGACACTACTACATTGCTGCTGTTAACATTAATTGGGATTATACAACAAATGGAACTCAAAGGTATGTGAGTAATGATAAATACTTTTAAATGATGTCGAGTTGTTTAAATTCAGCCGTGTTTTTTTTCCCCTCCCATTTTTGTGAGACTGATTTAATTTTTGTGTTTTTAATTTTTATTATTATTAATAAAATCAATATTATTTAAAACTGCTATCCAACTAAACAATTCTGTTACCTCTTTTTGATTCCTATACTGAAATGCCTAACATATTTAGCATTAGCTATTCAGATACAAAACTGAACTGGACTGGTTCGGATAATCTGAATTGTAATATTAAATTATGTATTATAAATCTATTTTTTTTAAATAGCATTGGTCCCATCTATACAAAGACAGTGTACAGGGAATATGACCCTGGTTTCAAAGAGGCTAAAAAAACATCTCCATGGTCAGGTAATTAAATTATTTCTCTAAGGTGGATGGTCTTATTGTAATTTATGTCATTGAATCATCATTTAAGTGAGTCTCTGAAATTACTAAAGGATTATTTTATGTCTACAGGACTACTGGGACCCACGCTTCGTGGCCAAGTTGGTGACACCATCATTGTCACATTTCGGAACATGGCAAATCATCCCTGTAGTATCCATCCACATGGCATTGCTTATGGAAAACAGTCTGAAGGTCTGTTTGCCAGTGTCTTAAGGGTATTGTATGAAAAAACAACAACATTATGCTAGCTATAGTCAATGTGTTTATGTAAAAATGTGGAGCATTCTTAAAAAAAATGCATCTAAACTGCATTTTTTTCAGTGGCGCTTGTCCAGTTGAGTAAACAGACAGATGAGGTGTATTTATCTTTGTCATACATATTAACCACATGCTGTGCCTAAGTCCAAAATGAAAGCCAAAACCTTTTTTTATATTAACAATTTTTAAATTTATTTTTATCTATTCTGATATGAATTATTGTCAGTTTCACTCAGATAAATATTGTTTGCTGAACTGTATAAAAATAATCGCAGTGAGAAAAAACAAAAAGCTAAATAGCCTATAGCACCTTAATAACTGAGAATGGGTCATATAAGTTCTTATTTGCTTAACTGAGTAAGCAAACTGTACAGGAGATGTATTTCCCTAGTTCATACATATCATCCACAGTCTGTTCTAAATCCAGGCTGTAGGAATGAAGGTTTTTTGTCTTTGTCTCCTGAAAATACTTGATTTATAAATATGGAATTTATTCCTAGTGCTAAGGTGAATAGTGCTTGTGAAATTTGTATAACCAAATGGCAAAACATTAACAACTGATGCTGCAAATCTTTAATCCTTTAGGATCTTTGTACTTTGATAATACTTCTGAGTTTGAGAAACAGGATGATGTCATATTACCTGGCAAAGAGCACACATACTATTGGGAAATAACTCCAGAGGTGGCCCCAAAGGCTGCAGATCCCCCTTGTGTCACATACACCTATTTCTCACATAATAATATTGTCAAGGACTACAACACAGGCCTGATTGGTACCCTGCTAATTTGTAAGAATGGTACGTATATTTGTCCCCCCCCCCTCATTATTATAGACAATATGAATCTGATCATCAATAGTGAGCTTTTTATGATAATGGTCAGATAAACTGGATAAATAAATGGTTACAGATACTGTGACCTGATGTGTCTGCTTTTGCTCCATAGGCAGCCTTGATGAGTCTGGAAAGCAAGTCCATTTCCATCAGGAAATCATACTGTTGTTTGGGGTGTTTGATGAGAGCAGCTCCTGGCACAGTACAGGGAATGCACCACTAAAGGACAATGTGCAATACACAATCAATGGCTTTACAAATGGCTCTGTGCCTGGTAAGCTGGTTAGTTTTTCTGCTTAATTATGGGAGAATATCAATGGCTTTACATATTCTATGAGTTTCTCGCTTGTAAGATTTACCTGTTTTTCTCCAGATCATAATGTGTGTGCACATTCCAAAATAAGCTGGCACTTTATTGGTATGAGCTCAGAGCCAGAGCTTTTTTCTGTGCACTTCAATGGCCAGGTCCTACAGCAGAGTGGGCACAAGGTGTCTTCAATAGGTATTATCAGTGGCACAGCTACCAGTGCAGAGATGTTTGCCATCTACCCTGGTCACTGGCTTCTCTCTTCTTATATTAGCAAACATTTGGAAGGTAAGACTTTGCGAGTCAACAAGAATAGATTTAGATGTTTCATTGACAAATGGTATACAAAAATCTCTGTGAAAAACTTTAAGTGGCTGTAGCACTTTAAGGTAATAAAATAGCATGTCTTACTTTGGTAGATTTTTTTGCCACTTTTTCTTGTATAAGGCTCCAGATCTTTAAAAATTTAATGGGGCATGCAGACCGTCATGCACAGATAACCAGGCAGACCAGAATGCATATGTGGCATACATTTTAATAAAGTTAAACACAGACAAATCAGAACATTATACAATACACTTGCATATTTCAAGCAATCTGCAAAAGAGTAAACTTGTGCAGAGGCAAGATCAAAACACATCAACAGACAGGGTCAAAATCAGAATAGCAATCACAATAATCAAGGCTTGGCAGAGACAGATGGTAGGGGCTGAACTGCTACACAATGCTGTGTTCCTATCAATAGAGTCCTTGTATGCAGTGTGTGTGATGAGTGAAATGAAAAACACCTGTGCCTAGAGCTGGGCGACAAATCAATTTTTGGTTCTGGGCTATATGTAAAATAAAAATCTTGAATCGCTCTAAAACTGGAAAATTAGCATAGAGCCCATGAAGTTCCCAACTATTTTTAATATGCATTTTTTTTTACTTTAGTGGCTCTGTAAATACTGTGCTGGGCTGACAACCTGCCCAGGGTTCTTTCCTGAGTTGCATTCATAGTTCCATGTAGAATGGATGGATGGGCTCCATATCTGCTCCTTGTCGCGGCCCACAAAATACCAATACACCAAAGTAGCAAGGTTGCTTTACACACATCAACAAGTATAGATCTTGTCTCAGTGACAGGAAGCATCTCCTCTGTAATCTGGAAGTGGTTTGGTTACGCAAAGTCCAAAGGCGCAAACCAATGTTTGCTCTAAAGTTTCTGTCAAATCTGTGGCTACTAAATGTAGTGATACAACAAACTTTTTCAGAATCTCAGACAGAGGGACATAGTCAATTAGCAGGAGTGTAGCTCTGTGCAATTTACAAGCTAGTGGCAGCCTCCAAACGCCTGCTAAAAAGTATTTCTTTGAATATACAAGGCATTTTTTCAAAAGGCATTTTTAATTTCTTTAATCAAATTTGTTTACTCCTGCGATGGCCTCCCTATGACCCTAATTAGGATTGATTAGTGGTGACATAAAATGTAGGAGTGGGAGTGTGTGGATGTTGTTATCTTGAGTCCATGTTTGTAAGCAGAGGGGAATCATGGGAACTGGAGTCTGAGCAGATTTCAGGAGCAAACATGCCATATGTACGTTAACACCACATAATATTACAACACTAACTGGTGGTGTCTCATTAGAGTGGAACATGTTAAGGGTGATGTACTGTTATGCAGTGATTAGTACCTGAAAAAAGAGGGCCAAGGAAGGATCAAGTGGTCCAAATCAAGCATCTGTGGCATGAGCTGGACAAACAAACCTGATTCATGGAGGCCCCAACTCCAAATTCCAAGATTTAAAGAATCTGCTGCTAATATTTGAGTGCCAGATACCACAGCACACCTACAGAGTCTTGTGAAAGCCATGCTGTGATGGACCAAGGCTGTCTTAGCAGCAGACCTACAGACTATTAGGCAATTTATGTTAATATAATAATATATATAATTTTTATAATAACATTTTTTAATGTTGTTAACATTATGGCTGATGAGTGTGTATCCACTGAAAAATCTAAATCACTGAAATTCGCTGAAAGTTGCTGTAATTCACAGTGCTTTGATCTCAATTACAAAAAACACTCATAGCTTTGGGGAAAAAAACCCTAATCTTTCTCCCATTTTTTTTCAGCTGGAATGCACGGCATCCTGCATATTAATACATGTAAAGAGTTTCCTGCGCCAAAGCGAAGGCTTACCATACAACAAAAGCGAGAGAGTCAAGAATGGGTTTACTACATTGCAGCTGAGGAGATTGTTTGGGATTATGCCCCAAATTTGCCAGACAGTGTAGACAGGTACACACCAACCACAATTAAACAATGCTGGATCCCCTGAGTTAACTGCACTTACACATATCTTGTTCTTTCTCAAATAGGCAATTTCGGTCCACATACTTAAAACAAGGTCCAGGGCGGATTGGTAAGAAATATAAAAAAGCTGTGTTCACCCAGTACAAAGATGATTCGTTTAAAGAAAGGGCTGAACAAAAGCAAAGGAAGAAGGAGTTGGGAATTCTTGGTCCTGTTATTAGAGCACAAATAAGAGACATAATAAAGGTAAAAAAATATATTTAACATAATCCTTGAAACATTTGGTAATGTAGGCTGGTGTTTTCTGATGATAAAAATGAATCAATTGATCTTTGATGATGCTACCCTTTTTCTATACAGATTGTGTTCAAAAACAAAGCATCACGTCCATACAGCATTTATCCCCATGGATTAACCATTGATAAAGCAGCAGAGGGGGCCAGTTACCCTAAGGGAGGTTAGTGAAATGTCCATTTGGAATGATGGTGTGACCCTAATCCAGGGACTCACTCTGAGCATGTGAATATCATACAACCAATATAAGAACTATGTCTCTAACTAATGCCACTCTTTCTGTTGCCAGATGGTGGCAGTGTAACCGAGTATAGTCTGAGCACTGAGATTACGAGCCTTGCAAGCATTGTTACCAATAACTACTGCTAATTTGACCTGTATCCATTGAAACAAGGCAAAATAGCTGAAATGGGTGGAAAGCCATAGATGTAGTGCCTAGATTGGAAGCACTTTGTTTAGCCCTTTAGGGTGTGTTTTGCTACAGAATGTTATACCCCAAAAGAGTGGAATATTCACCAGGAACAAGGAATACAAGGAAAAATTCAAGTAGACAGATAAAACATTGAAGTAGACACAACCATTCAATTACAAGTCATTCAAATACATTTAATAATAAATCAGCTGCTGAGACTCCACATATGCTGAATGAAAACAAGAAGTTAAAGATATAAGACTTTCAAGTTTATTGTGTAAAGTGGGTTAAAAAAAATGAAGAGAAGTAAGAAGAACTAAGCGTGTCTCTGTTTATATGCATAACCTAGTGATATATTTATGGTGTTGTAGGAAACTAGCCACTCACTGCTTGTTTCACTCAGAAGAATTTGAGGGTGGCAAATATAAAGAAGGGTTATCTAGGTCTGGAGCCTGAAATGTTCTGCCAATGAGCAAATCATTTTATATATAGACAGCCCTATAGATAAACTTCTATCAGGAAAGCACCAAGCAACGAGCAAATCCCTTCCTGTGTATGAAATTTAAATCTGCTTTTTGGTTCGCATGTCAACTAATTTAGAGCCATACAGGCTCTGTACAAATAGAATTAAAGCACCTATATACTAAAAAGGTAGCCAGGCAAAATTTCACACCTTGTTATAGGTAATGTGAATCTGATGAACCATCTACGACCATTTATTAATTTCTGCATTCAGTCATCATGGGGGGCCTATCTCAGCCAACTATGGGCAAAGGCAGGGTACACCCTGAGTCATTGCCATTCGATCACAGGGTCAACAAACTCACACCACAACCAATACACACAACTATTCACACTCGCACCTAGGGGCAATTTGAACAGCCAGTTAACCTTATGTATGTCTTTATTTATTTATTTATTTTGATGATTTGAAGCCAATTCGTCCACTTTTTTTTTAAACTACACAAAGACTCAAGAACACAAGTAGGATACAAGTTTTTCCACAGTTGTATTATTTTCATCAATATGAATTTTCATGTGTAAATGCCCCTAAAAATAAATGATGAGAATCAGCTTTATTAGCCAAGTTTATGAACACAAACAAGGAATTTGACTTCGGTTTAACTTCACTCACTGAACAGAAATGCATTCAAGTAGGCTTATACAAGAGTTTATGCATATACGGACAAAAATAAAGTGAGGATATATATATATAACA
>JAOUQZ010000047.1:13406720-13419899 GCA_028564935.1 Neosilurus hyrtlii
TATATATATATCAACTGACTATAAATAAATACATTTGTATCCAGCTTGATACATAATCCCCATTGTTTCAAAAGAGCATGCATTGTTTCCTTTAAATTATTCTTTTAAACTGACAGGGTACCAGAGCCATGCCGTGCAACCAGGGGAAACGTACACATATGTGTGGCGAGTCATTGAGGAGGACGAGCCATTGACCAGTGATTCAAGATGTCTCACCAGGATGTACCATAGTGCGGTGAATACTTCACGAGACATTGCCTCAGGCCTTGTTGGGCCACTTCTCATCTGCAAAAGCCAGTCCCTCAATACCAGGAATGTTCAGGTAAATTATTGTGTTTTTTTGTTTGTCTGCTTGCTTTAATGCAAGCAATTTCTTATCACCCGAATTCCGAAAAAGTTGAGACGTTCTTTAAATTTGAACAAAATGAAAACTTGAAAGACATTCAAATCACATGAGGCAATATTTTATTCACAAGAGAACATAGATAACATAAATGTTTAAACTGAGAAAATTTACAATTTTGCACAAATTCAGCTTATTTCAAATTTGATGCCTGTTACAAGTCTCAACAGTTTGGACTAGGGCATGTGTAGCATGGTGTAGCATGGTGTAACGTAATTTCATTTTATTGAAATTTAGAAAACGTCCCAACTTTTCTATATATGCCATGTGACAACCACTATTGATTCATCTTCATCTGATACTGTGTTAATTACAAAATAGTTGCATTTTCCAGGTGAGAGCAGACAAGGAGCAGCATGCAATGTTTGCAGTGTTTGATGAAAACAAGAGTTGGTACATAAATGAGAACATCCTCTCATACACTGCAGACCCAAAAAATGTAAAACCGGATGATCCAGAGTTCTATAATTCAAATGTTATGCACAGTGAGTAGATTTGAATGCACAGTGAATAACTGTAAACAACAGCTTTTAAGAGTAAGCAACAGTTTTTATCAATTTAATTAGTCATCATCATTTAATTTCCCTTTACAGCAATCAATGGTTATGTATATGAAAGTGGTGAAGTCCTGGGGTTTTGCAATGGTGAAATTGCAACTTGGCATGTGTCTAGTGTTGGGGAACAAGATGGCATCCAAACAGCCACATTTTATGGACATACATTTGAGCTGAACAACAGAGAGGAGGACATCCTCAGTCTTTTCCCAATGACAGGAGAGACGATCTATATGAGCATGGCTAATATTGGTCAGTATGCTTGAAATACTGTATGTGACGTGTCAAAATTAAATAAATAACAATTTTGGGGCAAATAACAATATTGCTGTAAATCTGAAATAGCCCCTTTTTAGCTTGAAGCCACATGCACGAACACTGTATGGCTACGCCAAAATGGACAGCAAATATTCTGCTTTTCCTTGAACTTAAACATTTCTCTCTTTTCTTGATTACTAAGTGTGAAAAGTATGCATACCTTTATTAGTATACCAGTGACAGTTTAGAAAGAGAAAACTGTAAACATATCATCCATTTTGATGGAGTCGCCTCCCTGTGACCCTAATTAGGATTCAAAAACATGCACAGTATGCTAATTGGCAGTTCCAAATTGCCCCTAGGTGTGAGAGTGAGTGTGATTGGTTGTATGTGTGTTGGCCCTACAATGCAGAGTCAGCTGAGATGGGCGCCAGCCTCCACGCAACCCTAATTAGAATTAAGCGGCTTAGAAAATGAATGGGGCAGTGGTGGCTTGGTGGTAGGGTGCTGGCTTACTGATCCAAAGGTCGGGGGTTCGAGCCCACTATCACCAAGTTGTTACTGCTGTCCCCCAGTGCAGCTAACTGGGATCTCTCACTGTGGTGAGAGGCATGTAAAAGAACCATTGCTTGACATTTGTATAGAGTAGTCCATTGGATTACTGTCAGCATATTTCTGCCCGAGCTGTCCTGGGTGTACTCTGCCCTCACCCAGAGTCAGCTGAGATGGGCGCCTAATTAGGCACCCTAATTAGGATTAAGCAGTTCTGAAAATGAATGAATGAATGAATTCTGCTACCACTAACAATAATAATAATAATGTCACAATCTTATATGTGACCTGATCTGGCAAAATGACCAAAAATGTAAAAATTAGTTGGTGACAGTGTTGAAAGGAGGAGACTGTAAGCTTTACAATGATTTTTTTTTTTTCTTTAAAATACATTGTTGAAATATATTGAAAACTGATAAAGTTATGATCATTTGACGTTTATTGGATTACACCAATAATCATTCTGAAGAAAAACAGACAAAAATGCACTTAAAGTTTGGGGACTGTTCTAACAAAGCATCCTTAAAATGTCCTTAGCAACCAAAGGGTTACTTTCCTTTTATTAACATAAAACTTGGGAAGTTATTTGATTACATCTTTTCCCATAATTTCAAGAGAAAATGAAGTAAAGGAGATTTCAGAATAAATTAAATTTATTAAACTTCAATTATCTGTACCAGCTCACAGGTACTTAATGTACAGCATGAGGTTTTCACTTGACCATGCACTTGTATGTGTGAAAACACAGCCTCCTTCTGAAACCAAGAAGCAACATTGATATTGAGGTTCACAGCATGTGGAGATGCCAAACCTACACGCGAAAGGGCGGTCAATCGATGATGACCCCGTCTGTGTTTGTTTAATTCCAGATTGTTCGGTTTGGCGCGCTGATGAAACAAAAAATGATTGTTAGCAGGGCCGACAAAAGTTGTTGACGAGGGTTTTTTTTTCGTCAGCTTTGAGCAAACTAACTTCTTTCTTGCAGGGCCAAAATCACATCCAGGCGGCGACGAGAAATTAACATCTAATTTTGCTGGCCTTATGGATATTTCCTTGTCTTTTCTGCCAAGTTCAGAGCTAGTACCCTCTTTTTAATGGCCATTTTCGTTACTGTATATATGTTTCTCGGCTGTAAACTTCAGGAAATGATAGATTGATAGTTCATTTCTCAAATCAGAGGAAAAAACTAAAAAGTTATATTTTATTGCAGTACAGTGAATGCTACATGTGACTTTCAACTCATTTTGCCAGATTGGGTCACATATGGGCCCATGTGATGGCCATTAATTTTTCTGCTGCCTTATAAGCCTCTGATGTTCCTGGAGGCTAACTATACCCCTGTCTCCTAGGTTGAACTGGAAAGTCTCTACCGTGTGCTGGTCAGGGAATTGCTTGGTGATCTGTGCAACTGTTTGGGGTTTGGCATACTATAGAAAGAGGGGCAGCTGATATCCAAGCAGTACACTCTAAGGGGAGAGATAAGTGTTGGAATGGTGCAAGGAGTTTTGGGTATATTCAACACATGGGACAAAATGAACCAAGTCTCCTTGCTTCTATGCATAGTAAGTTCTCAGGAAGTGGCTGATTTCTTGGTTAACACATTCCATCTGATATGGGGTTACTGCCCATAATTGTTATTCAGGGTATACCCCGCCTCTTCTCACATGACCCTGACAGATAAGCGGTATAAATAATGGATGGGTGGTTGGATATCAAATTAGGTCAATAAGAGTGCTTGGCAATGTCAGATAGAGCACACTGGAGCAGTTATGTTTGGAGAGTCATATAGTACTTGACATACCATGTAATAGAGAGCAGGTGTGCATGATCAGCAGGAGGGTGAATGTGAGCACATGTGAGCTTGAAATGAGTGCTTGGAACTGGAGTCTGTAGGACATGATTTTAGGCTGTGTGTATTCATGGGAAACAGTGATTGTGGAAGACTCTAATGTGGATGTGACAATTATCAGTAATATGTTCCTTAAAAACTTAATTATTTCATGTTATAGGGAATGCATTTACTTGTAAAAATAACTAAGTAACTAAATAAATAAACAAACAAATAAATAAATATAAATTTACATTTGGGCATTTGACAGACTCCCTTATGTGAGTAACATTAAGAATTTTTATACAACTGAGCAATTGAGGGTTAAGGGCCTTGCTCAAGGGCCCAACAGTAGTAGTTGAGTGGTACTGGGGCTTGAACCCTGACATTCAGAGCAGTAATCCAGAGCCTTAACCACTGGGCTACCACAGCACAAAATGATGATAAACTGATGGTTATGTGTCTTCTCTCTTTCTCTCTCTCTCTTTTTTACTATCTCTTTCTTTTTTAAAGGAGTTTGGCTAATGGCATCACTGAACACACATGAGACCCGAAAAGGATTAAGAGTGAAGTTTAAGGATGTTGAATGTTTTAGGGATTATGTCATCGACAATTCTGACGACTACGAATATGGTGCAAAAGTAGAAGAGTTGTATGACAAGTGGAAACCCATAAATGAGACATTAATTGAAAAGGAGGACAAATCGAAAGTAATTCCAAGTGAAAATCTTGTGGATTTAGCTTCTGATGATTATGCATTACTTCTTGGTATAAGGTCACATAAAAGCACAGGTATAAATGATATGGAGCAGCTGGATCTTTCTAACTTAAATAATTCTGATGGTGCACTACTTCAAACTGATGTCATCCAAAACAACACCCATTCAGAGTTTGTGTTTGATGACAACAATCTTACAACAAAAGCAGTTCAGAATGAAAGCACAACAGAATCAGTGATCAAATTATCTCTGGGGTTGTCTCTGGGTGAAGCCATAATCAATGGAACTAACAGTACCACCACTAATACCAGTAACACCTCAGTTTTACAAAATACTGAGACTGAAATCGTCTCAAAGAACAATTACACTGCTTCCTTACTAACGGAAGAGATAAGTCCATCGCTATCAACCCAAACAGACGGTGATGACAGATCAAAAGACAACATATTTATTTACAGTGTACCTGCTGTTAACACTCAAATTAGCATTAAAAATGATAAATATATTAAAGATATTGTGCTGTTGGATAATGGTGAACAAATAGAAACTAATAGTCCCGAACATTTAATTGAGTACCACATCTCACATACAGAACTTCCCAAAAGCCCCATTTTGGATGTGCTGGGCAACACCACTCAAACCACATGGCTTCAAGATGCCCAAGATTTAAATAATACAAACATGAAATCATTATATGAACCAAGTAAAGAATCGAATAGCTCTAAAGTGGTCTCAAATTCTCCAAAGGTCACTCAACAAATAAACAGCACCCAAGTGGACTATAAATCGGACCAAGTGGCCAACAAACTGTTAGTGGAAGAAGATATAAAAATAAACAACACACAAAAGGACTATAAAATTTCAGAAGAGGAAAACAAAGTATTTAACAGCACCCAAGTGGACCCTGAGGTTCTGGTAGAGGAAAACAAAGCACTGAACAGCACCCAAGTGGACCCTGAGGTTCTGGTAGAGGAAATCAAAGTATTAAACAGTACCCAAGTGGACCCTGAGGTTCCAGTAGAGGAAAACAAAGCACTGAACAGCACCCAAGTGGACCCTGAGGTTCTGGTAGAGGAAAATAAAGCAATGAACAGCACCCAAGTGGACCCTGAAGTTCCGGTAGAGGAAAACAAAGCATTGAATAGCACCCCAGTGAACACTGAGGTTCTGGTAGAGGAAAACAAAGTATTAAACAGCACCCAAATGGACCCTGGGGTTTCGGGAGAGGATAACAAAGCATTGAACAGCGCCCAAATGGACCCTGAGGTTCCGGTAGAGGAAAACAAAGTATTAAACAGCACCCAAATGGACCCTGAGGTTCCAGTAGAGGAAAACAAACAATTAAATATCACCCAAATAAATCTTGAAAGTAACTCTTCCTATGCTAACATCCTACAGCTGGCCAACAGTTCAGAAGAGATTACTCCAGACTCTGAAAAGAATCTTAATGATGTGGTCATCTATCTAAAGGACAGCAACAACACTATGGTCATTGTCAGCACACATTTGGATTCACAACCAAAGAACTGGAGCTATGATGGCAAACATGAGCTGGTGCCAATGGAGTTCCCAGATCACATGCACAAATACATAACAGACAAGCAACCAAACAGTGCCAAAGAAGAGAAGAAAAAAATACATTTGCAAAGGGTGAAACCAATTAAAGGATATGGCATGAAAACAAAAAAGAAAATAGATTACAAACCACAACTTCGTAGCGATATCTCTCCACGAGGCTTCTCTCCGCGGGGTTTTGGTTCTCAGTTAACACCAAGGACTACCGAACCCAACTTTAGTGAAGAAGACATGATGCCCAAAGCTATAGTCATAGGCGTTCCCAGGAACGAGTTTGATGAATATGAAATATATGTTCCTCGTGATGAACAGGTTTTTGATTTTGAGAACACCCCTGATGACAAAGAAGACTACGAATATGTTGAGTACAAAGACCCATATGGTAAACCGGCTCAAACACCAACTGACGTACTTGATGAAGTAACTAAATATTCCTTACAAATGGCTGGCAGCAAGTCCCAGGTCTACTTCATTACTGCTGAAGAAGTTAACTGGGATTACGTAGGCTATGGACAAAGGTAAGATTACATCATACGTTCATTCAGTCAATCAATCAATCAATCAATATTTCACCTGTTATAGCCTCAGAAACTTTCTTGCAAAATTAAAATTCTAAATTATTACACTATGTATTTATAGACTTTACACTGAAATTCCTTTTTAGGTAAGCATTTAAGTCATTCAAGTTTACAGATGTTAACATTTCATATAAGTATGTGTCTATATAAAAGATACATAAAAACCTGGCTTTAAACTGATGTGTTTAGACATTTCACAAACAGCATACCTTTGGTTAAGTTACTACCTTGCTACTTCTGTTCTTCTCTCAAGGAGGGAAGATAAATCTTCAGTGAAGGAGAGGCCCACAGTGTTTAAGAAAGTGATGTTCAGGTCATATTTGGACAGCTCCTTTACAACCCCAGACTATCGTGGAGAAGTCGAAGAGCATCTTGGCATCATGGGTCCAATCATTAAGGCAGAAGTTGATGAGACAATATATGTAAGAGCTGCTAATTTAATGAAGTGCTGCTGTGTGGGTTTTAAAGGGTTGATTAAAATCTGCATCGAAGCCTAATAATCTATCTTTTACTCTAGATAGTGTTCAAGAATCTTGCCAGCCGCCCCTACTCATTGCATGCAAATGGGGTGTCATACAGGAAAAATATGGAGGGGTTAAATTATGAAGATAACTCGCCTTACTGGTACAAGTGTGATAATGCAGTTGAACCCAATACAACTTTTACATATATTTGGACAGTAAATGACAAAGTGGGGCCTATAAATGGTGAACCTGACTGCCGAATATGGACCTACTACTCTGGCGTAAATCCTGTAAGTTCAAATATGGGACTGCCTTATTACTATCATGTAAAATGTTTTACCATGAGGACAATTTGTCCCATGTGTTTTTTTTTTATTTTGTTTATGCAGGAGCGGGACATCCATTCTGGACTGATTGGGCCTCTTCTTATTTGTAGGAAGGGCACCCTGGCTAAAACTCCTATAGACACACAAGAATTCATATTACTTTTTATGACATTTGATGAGAACAAGAGCTGGTACTATGAGCAAAACCGGGAGATTTTTAAGAAGACAAACAGAAAAGCAATTATGGACCCAAATTTTAATAACAGTATTAAATTCCACGGTATTTAATTGTTGCTATTTAGTGTTTTTGTTGCTGAGTTTCTTAAAATCCTGAATCTAATTAACCAATTCTAGACTACTACTCTAACAACTCTTTTTTTTTTGCCCTGTTAGCTATCAATGGAATTATATACAGTCTAAAGGGACTCCGTATGTACTCTAATCAGCTGGTAAATTGGCATCTGATAAACATGGGCTCTCCAAAAGATTTCCACAGCATTCACTTTCATGGCCAAACCTTCATTCACAAACATAATAACCTCCATCGTCAGGGAGTATATCCTCTTTTACCAGGTTTTTTTTTTTCATGTTTTTATTTTGTCATATTATCTATTGCTTTGCCTTCCTGAAACTAGTTAACCCTTTTTGCATTTCTTGCATTGTTATGCAGGATCTTTTGTAACTCTGCAGATGTGGCCCTCAAAGCCAGGGCTCTGGATGCTGGAGTCTGAGGTCGGAATCTCCCATCAGAGAGGGATGCAGACCCTATTTTTAGTGTTAGACAATGGTAACAAACTATCTGAACACTGTTTAACAAAACAGTTTGAAAGGAGATTTTCAGTAAAAATCAAATCTATATTGATGTGTTGTGGGATGCACGGTGAGTTTAAGTCTGATTGCTCTCTGTGCTTGTGTGGGTTTCCTCTGGATACATTGATTTTCTCCCAAAGACCAAAGAAATGTGCTTTTGGTTAATTAGCTCTTCCAAATTGCCTGTACGTCTGAGTGTGAATGGTGGTGTGTTGACCCTGCAATGGACTGTCGAGCTGTTTACAGTATACCCTGCATTTGCCTAGAGTTGGCTAAGATAGGCTCTAGCCTCCCTGCAACCCGAGTAGGATTATGTAATTCGGCAAATGACGATGATGAAGATTGATGTGGTGTTTGCTTAAAAAAAACAAGCAAAAAAAAACTAATAAGATGTGTGCTGTGACATGTTGGCGCAGTTGTTAGCACATCCACCTTACACCAAGAACGCCTGGGTTCAATTCCCAGACTCGTGTCTCTCCAGTTTCTGTGTGGGGTTTGCATGTTCTCCCTGTGCTTGCGTGGGTTTCCTTCAGCTACTCTGGTTTCCTCCCACAGTCCAAAAACATGCACACTAGGCTAATTGGTGGTTCCAAATCTCTCCTAAGTGCGAGTGTGAATGGTTGTGTGAGTGTTGGACTTGAGAGAAAGAAATGGATGTACCACCAAATAATAAGCCTTATTTACTTTAATACTGTCTGTTCCAATACTTTTGCTCATCTCAAGATTGTGATGTCTGACACCAAACGTGCCAAGTTGTATGTTATTTAGCAACTAATAGGAAATGAAAGCAGTGTATACTTGGTGAAGCCATTCCAGTATTTTCAGGGAGGACTGTATAAATGGGGCGAACAGGGTATTAGAATCAATTAACAGGATTTCACTGCATTGCCAACTCATTTTTTATTTATTTGTTTGTTTGTTTGTTTGTTTGTTTTACTTTGCAGTATGTAGCCACCCCCTCGGCCTAACTTCTGGAGCTGTTAAAGACAGCCAAATAACAGCATCACAGTCTAGAGGTATTATCAAATCCGGAGTCGTATGAGGATAGATTTAGATATCTTGACAATAACATGATTAATTTTCCAATTTAAACTTATTTTATATTCAAGGATACTGGCTTCCCAGTTTGGCCAGACTGCATAACACTGGAAAATACAATGCATGGAGTACAACAGAGCCAGATGCCTGGATTCAGGTATCATCATACAATGACAGTTTCACATTATTACCCGATGAATTGCAGTATGTTTCAAACTAATTGTAAGAAGATGTTGGTCCTGCTGTCTAGGTAGATTTCCAACGGCCAGTGGTAATCAGTAAAATAGCCACACAGGGAGCCAAACAACTCTTCACATCTCACTTTGTTATGAACTACACAATCTTCTACAGCACAGACCGCAAAAAATGGAGTTGGTATAAAGGAGACAGCAAAACTTTTAGAAAGGCAAGTGTCTGCTTCAGTGTATACACACAAGTGCGTACAATGCAAAGATGTTTAATTTGTATATTAAATTTGCATTTTCCTCTTCCCAAGACTTTTGAAGGCAATGGGGAAGCCTACAAAGTGAAGGAGAATATATTCTTCCCACCTATTATTAGCCGTTATGTGAGGCTTTACCCCTCACATTCATTTAATAATCCAACTGTTCGCATGGAGTTCTATGGATGTGAGTTAGATGGTGGGTGTGGAATGTTCCTGTATCATTTTTATTTTAAATACACACAGTCCATACCTCCTCTAATCAATGACAGATTTTTGTGGTATTATATGTAGTACTCTAATGAGTATTCAAGTACTCTAGTAGTTCCTACATGATTGGTGAGGTACTCAGACAAGTGATAAGTCCTTCAGTTCTATTTTCAATCTGGCATCATGAACTTCACTTTGTCTAACTGACCCTGTGATGTGATTCACCTTGGGCTTTGGGACCAATGTCTCACATATAAACATGTGTCAAAGCAAGGCAAAAAACATGCAGAAAAGCATAATGGTTTCAGTAGCTATCTCTGATATAATGCAGCCTTTAACAGCTGTAAAAACCATGCCCTCAATTTCATAATCACTGGATGATTATATACTGTATACTGTTTTTAGCGTCTGTGTAAAAGGCATTTGTTCTGTGAACAAGATTTTTATATATATTTTTAGTGTATATATACTTCTCAGCATTAGCCTCTAGCTAAGGAATGTCATAAAGCAATTGCTCTGAAAATATCTGTTAACTTTTCCCCCCTAAAAATATTAAGTCAATGTTCTTTCTTTGTACATTATGTACATTTTGGTCGTAAGCCAGTTACTACCACCCATTTAACTGAACAGAAATATGCTAAATAATTTTATAATAGATGAAAATCTGTTATCTGTAAAAATTCTTCTTATTATTATTATGAATATTATTATCATCGTTATTATTTAATTATTATCTTTTTTCTCTTGCTGTTTAATTATGCTGTCCGCATCCATGGCCTAAAGAGTGACAGACAAATACGCAATCTTTTTGCCACATATTTACCATATTACTTTTATTAACCCTTGCTACAATATGACTAATATTCATATTCACAGGGTGTTCTGTACCCTTGGGAATGCAGAATGAACATATAAGTGATCAACAGATCACAGCCAGTTCTGTTGCTACCAACTGGTTTTCAGGCAGGTGGCAGCCTTACTTCGCCCGTCTTGATAAGCAAGGATCCCTCAATGCTTGGCAAGCCAAGGTAGCCAACATACTAATCATACTTTTCTCACACCTATCCCTAAACAATTAATTCATTACATTCTGATGTTGTTTCCCTTCCACAGAGTGATGACTTGCACCCATGGCTACAAATTGAACTAAAGGATGTCAAGAAGATCACTGGAATTGTTACCCAGGGAGCAAAATCACTGAAAACAGAGATGTTTGTAACTACTTTTATTTTAGAGTACAGTGATGACGGCACAAAATGGAACAAGTACTCCGATAATGAAGACTATGAAATAAAGGTACCTTATTAAATATGGGAAGTCATAAGGTTTGTTTTATACAGCACTTTACACAGTTGTCTGACTAACCCCCCCCCCCCCCTTTTTTTTGCAGACATTCGTGGGAAACTCTGACAACTATAACCATGTGAAAAATTATATCTACCCTCCAATATTCTCCAAATTTATCAGAATTATTCCTACAAAATGGCAGAATGCTGCCACCATGAGGATTGAACTACTGGGATGTGATTTTGAATAATGATTATCCATCTTTGTTCCATGCTTCTCTATTAAATCCATACATTTTGGATATTCATTTTCTATATTTATATCTAATAATTCTATATTAATAAAATTACCAGCACAGATAAAAGACAATGGCAGTCTTATTTTTATGATCTGGGGACAGAGCTGAACTTACTCGCTCTCACTCAGTTTTGCCCAACTGCTAAATCCTACTATTAGGTTCTCGGGGAGACCCTGAACAGCTCGCCAGACCATTGCAGGGCAACACACACAACCTAGGGGCAATTCGGAACAGCCAGTTTGCCTAATGTGCATGTCTTTGGACGGAGGGGAGGAAACCGGAGTACCCGGAGGAAACCCAAGCAAGCAGGGGAAGAAAATGCAAACAACACAGTCAAACCCAGGACCTTATTGCTGTGAGGTGGCCGAGCTAACTGTGCCGCCTGAGCTGAACCTTATCTTCACTACAGGAGGATGTGTCATATCCATGGTATGATTTTTGTTGCGCTGGTGGAAATCACTGCATTCGGTTGAGACTCACACATGATCATTATGCAGAAATAATGCAGGGATATTTTTGATCCACTTGAGGAGATTGATGAGGATTTATAACCTGCTGATGTTTGATGGTGATATAATATTTCATAAAGTATGAAATAGACAGAGTAGATGTTCTCCTCTTATACACAGTCCAGTAAAATAATAATGAGAAAGAATAATAAGTGAGTGGGGTTGAGGAGCCGGAGGGACCACCTGGGTTTGGTTAGGGGAGTGTTACTCTGAGGGAAGGGGAGAGGGACTGAGGGAAGTTTTTAACCCTGGGATTCAGACGCCATTATAACCCAAGGACTTCCCTCTTCTTTATCCGCACCGACCACCACAAAGAAGGGTTTCTCTCACGGAAAATGCATTCAGGTATCACATACATTCAGGGAAAAGGTCCAAACCCGGCTTCTGCCATGTTCTCCTGGGACGGTGACAGGCTGAAGCATCTCTCTCGAGGTGAGGAAACTTTATATAAGCCTGAACCGGCTGAATTTACTCAGAACAAACTTGCATCCCTTTCTCACCATGTTAGCTAACAATGCTAAAGTTACTTTAAGTCTGCACTCCTTAACGTCCAGCAGGACACTGGCTGGACCCGGGCGTGCTGGACAGGTCACAGTTGTTTTCATTAAATGTAATGTTCGTGTGTTTGTGGAAGTTTTTATAATCTGTAGAAGAGGAAAAACAGATTCAGATTTAATTTAAATCGCGGTTTTCTCCCTCTTTTTCTTGTACAACGCCAACCCACAATGCCGAGCTAAGCTACGTTAGCAAAGCTGGCTGAACTGTTTTTATTTAAATAAAGTTTGTTTTTGCTCCTGGTGTAAAGTTAAGATACTAACCGACACTGATGTGTTACTCACAGCGAGTTTGTGTTGAAATAAAACAGTCTCCATGTTTTTCTCAGGATATTTTACTCATGCATGAAATAATAACTGTGTGTGAGAGAAAATATTACTTCAGACTACAGGATTTAAACCCAGAGTTTTATTTCTTAGGTTTTCTGAGAGAGATGTGGAGTTTATTTAGTATTTAAGGGGAAAAACATCCATGACCACCAGTCACATTCAGTCAGATGAAAAATGTGCAGCTTTTAAAGTTCCTCTCAGTTACCCCTGATGTTTATCTGGGGAATACTGCATTTAATTGCTTGGTTTTGTTGTTTTTATACATTTGCAAAATGACTTTTTTAGATATATAATAGCAACTGTTCAAGAAATAGATAAAGGATCATCTGGGTATCTGACACAAAAATATCTGCTTTGAAGGATTTCAAAGGTGCTGGATTACTGATCCCAAGGTTGGGGGTTCAAGCCCCACTATCAACGGGTTCTCACTGCTGTCCCCCCAGT
>JAOUQZ010000047.1:13430310-13468603 GCA_028564935.1 Neosilurus hyrtlii
TATTTTTCATTGGCTGAGTGGCATGGTGGCATAGTAGTTAGCACGTCCTCCTCACAGCAAGAAGGTCCTGGGTTCGAGTCCCGGACTCAGCGAGGGCGTTTCTTTGTGAAGTTTGCATGTTCTCCCCATGTTTGTGTGGATTTCCTCCAGGTACTCCGGTTTCCTCCTATAGTCCAAAGACTATGGGAAGAACTTTGGGTGGGTGTGTGTGTGTATGTGTATGTGTGTGTGTGTGTGTGTGTGTGTGTGTGTGTGTGTGTGTGTGTGTGTGTGTGTGTAGGCCCTGCGGTAGTCCAGCAAGCTGTTCAGAGTGTACCCCACCTTCGCTTAGAATCAGAGAGAGGTTCCAGCCTCCCCACGACCTTAATAGGATTATGTGGTTCAGCGAATGAATGAATGAATGAATGGCATATCTGTACTGATATGCACTAACAGTACCCTAAGGGCAAGACTCTAATCTCTGAATGTTATTCAAGGTTAACCTTTAAGACTTCAATACAAGACATTCTTTTTTTCCCAGCAGCTTGGAATCTGACTATGGTCTGCTGTTCTATTAAGCTTATGTCTAAGGCAGAGAGCCAAGGAAGTCCCTCACATTCCTTCACATTCAACTATGACATTTCCTAAGCTTGATCATTGTGACACTGCAGAGGTGTGTTAAGCTCTGCTGCCCTCTAGTGCACCTATAAATAGCACACCTAGGCCAACATATACTGTAGAATACAAGTTTGTTGTCATAAGCCTCTTCTTTACATTATTTTATATTAGTATAAAATATCCTGAATCATCCTGAACGCCTCCCAGGTGTGGTGTTTTGGGCATGCAAGACCCAGAACACACTTAGGGACTAAGTTTCTCGGCTGGTCTGGGAACACCTTGACGTCCCCCCAGAAGAGCTGGAGGAAGTGGCTGGGGAGAGGGACACCTGGACCTCACTGCTTAGACTGCTGCCCCTGCGACCCGACCCCGGAACAAGCGGAAGAACATGAGTGAGATCCTAAATCTGATTGGCCAGATGTTGATTCATCTTTAATAACTGCAAAGCTACAATTCAAATTCAGGTTCATAACAACACGTTTGTCCTAATACACACAGCACCAAAGTCTTTGCGACTTCCTCTATTTTTGTTTATTAAAAACTGTTTCTGATATCCAAACAAATTCTGTAGCATACAAAAAAACAACCTCAATAAACATAATACACAATTTTCAAATTATCTTGTAATATACTTAAGGACATAAACTCACCAACACCTAGATCACCCATGTGAGAAAGTACCTGCCCACATAGTCCCTCAAATCAAATTGAATTGATCAAGGGTTAAATTAGTTTATTTGCTCCCTATATTAATTGCTGCCAGCTTGTTGCTTGCTGCCGGCTCAACAAACAGCACGCTATGCCTCAATAATAAGACATTCCAGAAACAGTGAGACAAAAAGTAATTGTAATATATCAGTTAGAAAAGGATTACCAATTAATTTCCCAAACTCTGGGAGTCCAGCAAAGCACTGTGAAACACATCACTCTCAAAAGGATAAAACATTAAACGGTGGTAAATCTGACCAAGCATACCCAGCAAAAGCACATCAAAGACTCATCCAAGAAATCACAGAAAAACCTCTGAGGAGCTACAGGTCTCTTTCAGCTCAGTTTTATGAATGCACCCTTAAAAAGACATGGGGAAATTCATATCCATGGGAGAGTCGCAAAGCAAAAAAGGACTGCAAAGCAAGAGGAACATAAGGGCTCTTCTGAAATTTGCCCAAAACACCTTGATTACATCCAAAAATATTGGAATAATGCTCTATGGAATGCTCAATGAGACAAAAAGTGTTACTTTTAGGGGGGATATGGTTCCTGTTAAATCAGGCATAAAGCCAGTACAGCTTCCCTCAATAAAAACATCATGTTCACAGTCAAGCATGGTGGTGGTAGTGTGATGGTGTGGAGATGCCTTGCTGATTCCGCACCTGGACGGCTTGCCATAATTGAGAAGAATTCAGAGGACTCAAAGGAAGAATTCAAAGATCTACAATATACTACTAAAGGAATACACATTTAAAAACACATTGGTATTTTGTTTACTCAGGATGTCTTTTGTATTATAATAAATTTGTTTGGAGATCAGAAACAAAGTGTGCTCAATAAACAAAAATGAAGGAAATCAGAAAAGGACTTTCACAGCACCATCATTCACATTGATTTGTTTGGCAGATGATCTACATAATCTAAGGCTAATAATTAACAGATTTGAAAATGAGTAACAAAAAAAAAGTTTCTTATCAATATCACAAGCTATAATTAAATTTACAGTTTATAAAATGTGTCATTTATTAATAAATCATAATGACCGGAACAGTGGATTATGTCCTATCAGCTTTTACTCCTTATTTTTTTGCTTGCTTCATTGGTCTAAAAAACAATCAGAAAAAGTGCTTTACTGTACCTCTTCAGCAAGGTGTCTGTTAAATGAAGGCGATTGCTCAAGTGGGGACCAGATTTTGATGTCATAGTCTATTCCAGATGAGGCAAGAACTGGCAAAAGAAAAAGCAGATATAAAACCTTGATTTCTTTACTGACTTCCTCCTGGTCTATTTTCAGAAAAGCATTGTGATACTCACTTGGGTCATAAGGGTGAGGCTGCAGACAGTTTACTACATGATTATCAGCCTCCAGAAGCATCAGGTGCTCTCCTGTATGTCTGTCCCAGATAAAAATATGGCCACAGTCTGAGCCACTCATGACAAAATTATTTCCCCAGAAACACGACTCTTTTATCTGCACAAAAATAAAATAATGATACTTAAGATTGTCATGTCCATTGTAAATCAAAAGTACCCTCCATAATAATTGACACCCCTTGTACTAAATAGCAAAAAGAGCTTATAAATAAATAAATACAAGCTTTTAAAAATTATAAAAAAAAAACAACCATCCACCTTTTCACAAGCTTCACCTCGTACTAAAATCTATTGAAATCAATTCACTCACTTACTCTATCACTCACTTACTGAACCACGAAACCGGATTGTCCATAGAAAACCCACATAAGCACAGGGGGAAACCCACATAAGCACAGGTAGCACTCCACACAGAAACATCCTCGCTGAGCCCATGACTCGAACCCAGGACCTTCTTGCTAATCACTATGCCTTATTAAAAGATTACACACACACACACACACACACACACACACACACACACACACACGTACATAGATATATACATACATATACACATACATACACGCTTAAATTCACACAGCTCAGTGAATTACAGCGTGGTACCGTGATAGGATGCCACCTGTGCAACAAGTCCAGTCGTGAAATTTCCCTTATTACTAAATATTCCACAGTCAGCTGTCAGTGTCATTATAACAAAGTTGAACTGATTGGCACGACAGCAACTTGGCCACGAAGTGGTAGGCCACATAAAATTACACAGCGGGGTCAGTGGATGCTTAGGCGCATAGTGCGCAGAGGTCGCCAACTTTCAGCCGAGTCAAACGCTACAGACCTCCAAACGATCAAGGTAGGTTTGTTCTCACCCTGTTTATAACCTTTACAAGGGGTGCAAATAATCATGGAGGTCACTGTAGCTTTTATCCTGTTAGCAATTATTGGCTGTTTATGCACAGCACTGCACAGTAGCATACCATAGTCCTAGAGTTGCGATGGCCCTTGTATAACATTTTGACTGCAGGGCGTCTGATGTTCTGGGTCTCGCTCTCCTCCATCTCACGCCTTTCCTTTCTCCTGCGCAAGAGCTCCTGGATACGAGCTGCTGCTGAGCGCCTGGGCAGAGAATAAAACAAACACAGACTTCCATGAGATCATGAAATCTTGCATCATTCTGACTGCATTTAAATAAATCATCAATGCAATATTGGCCATGACTTTTAAATGAGTTTCACATTATAAGTGACCAAAATCAGTGCAGTGGTAACTAAAAAAAACTCTTTATGAACATGCTGTAGAAATATTGCTGATCATTGTAGCAAATGCAGTGAATTCAAGAATACTTGACTAGATATGAGGCTCATTTCCAAACACATGCATGTCATTTGCCGGGTTAGTCACTGACTGAAGTACCATTAAAACCTTCCCACACATTTTTGTAACACACTCAAGCAAATAAGATTACAGTTAGTACCTGTAAAACAAAAACGTGCATGTCCACTCCATGATGAACACATTTTCAAAGTTAACATATGCAAAAATTCAACAAGCTTTTCACTTGTATTTATATTATTTTAGAAATTAGCTCATCACAATACCTGATCATCCTATCACCTATGGCAGAGCCTCTGAAATTAAACCTAATAAGAAAAACAACTTCAGACCTTTTTTCTAAAACAAATATACATCCTTTCTTTCACAGTAATTTCCTAGGTGTGAAATAAAACAACTAAATGCAAAACGAGATATTAAATAGACTGGGATTTTTAATTCCGTCACAGCAGCAGCTATATAACAATTATAGTTTACCCAAGTGCTGAGTACTAAAAGCCCATACCTTTGTCCCTGAGTTCCTCTGTACCTGGCCGAGGGGATGAGAATCGGGTCATCATCGCTATCATCAGAGTCTTGGTTACTGCGTGTGGGTTGAGTAGAACGCTGAGTGCTCTCCCCACCTGGTTCAATTCTCTTGCAACCTTCTGCTGCTGGTGGGTTCTCTGAAATGCCTGGCTCTTGTAGCAATGTGCTTCCTTGAGAGCTTCCAGATGCCTTCTCAGTGCTACTCTCTGAGCCTTCGCTCTCTTCAGGCACTGACTCTGCTAATGCTGTAGAGGAGAAACCATGGCAAAGATTGTGATCATGTCAGCTCATGGTTCAAGGAAGAACAACACAGCAGTGCTTAATCTTAAACAATGCATTTTATTAGAATAGATTAATGCTGCTGCTGAAAAATAATGGCTCACCCTTTTCTGGGCTTCGTGCTGCAGGCTCCTGACTGTCCTTCTCTTGAGCAGGTTTTTGCCTTCCACCACTAGTTCTAGAGCCGGATGCTAGATTACTCCTGCACAGTGATGCAAACAGATATTTAAGACTCTTACAACAATTTAATTATTAGTAATAACTAGCAATGGTTGAAGGCTTACGTTAGCATACAGTACAGAACAAAATACCGTTGAATGTAATCTCCCCAACAGAAAGTTATACAAATATTCTCGACATACTCCCTGCATAACCTATCACCACGGCCTCTTCTGCATCCTCAGAGACAGATCTTCGAAATCATAATATTTAAACACACATTCGTCCTGCAGTTATTTATTTTTATATAAAATAAAATATTTCCAGTTAAAAAATATTCTTCCTGATATGCCTGTTGGACATGCATTGTCCTCATCAAAGCAGGACTGAAAACCAAGTGGGCAGTGGTAAAACTTTATCTTTGTTTTAGTTGCTTTTAAACTATTATAATGTCGATTTTAGACTGCAGCGGCACACATTTTCCTTTTAAAAGAGAAGACAGCACTTTTTAAATGTTAATCAAATATATAAATTAATTTATTTTTGTTTGTAAAAGCTTATTTACATTTATGGCATTTAAAAGACACCCTTATCAAGAGCGACTTACATTTATCATTTTCATACAACTGAGCAACTGAGGGTTATTGGGCTTGCTCATGGGCCCAACAGAGGTGGCTTGGGGCTTGAACCCCCCAATTCCGTATCAGTAACCCAGAGAACTGACCATTATGCCACCGCTTCCTTTGTTAAGCTAAATTATATGCTAATAGCTTTTGCTTTAACAATTTTATGGGCACTTATTTAAAAATGTACCAGAATTAATATATTTACACACAAACACCTGAAATACTGAAAGAAATTATTTTTAAAGCCATACTCCATGTTAACTTGGGTACTGATAAAATCATTGAGGCTATGTTTTCAAATCATCACCAATAAAATTGTTAAAATAGCAGCTCTTGGTCAAAGATTTTGCACACAGAGAGATTTGATATAGTGTTTTGATTGAGAAACCTTTAACAACTGCAGTCTTGTTGTTTATTGTTGTAAAATTCTTTGTAGATATTTTTAACAAAAGAGGCAGTAGTTGTTTTGTCTTCAAAGAGAAACTATTATTGACACTCAAAGTGATGTATCTGGTGCTGATCAGCTTTCTTACCATTCATCAGTGAAATCTAATTTGATGGTACTGGTGGTGGTGCCCTCCGTGCTGTAATGAAGTCTCAGAACCGGCTCGGGTGTGCCTGCTGCTGTAGCCACTCGCCCGGTGCCAGAGCCTACTCCTCCAGACCCACTACCACTGTCAGCTCCATTTTCTGCAGCTGAACCTGAAGAGCAGGCTCCACTAGCATTATCTGCAGCAGGAGTTGAGGAGGTTGCTTCACTGCTATCTTCGGCAGCAGGTGTTGAGGAGCAGATTCCAGTGCTATCTTCAGCACAAGCCTGGCTGATACTTGTACTCACATCACGGAAAACAGTTCCCAATGCTTCAGTGCCTCCTGAAACAGAGAACAAGAGACCAAAGAGAAATAGAAACGTGGTCCGAGGTCAGCTGGAATCCTTTCAAATCTGCAGCTATGAACTTAAACACCACTATAATTAAATAAACAGAAGCATGAATTAGTTGGTTTGTACAGAACACACAATCATAACAGTTACTTGTTTAAGTGACAGCACCATCACTCTGGTAACTATTTAGCAGGCAAAACAGCAGGGAAAGACACTTGGTAATAAAGTCAACATTCATGTTTTGTGCCACGCAATGGTAACATGATACAAGATGTGTACAGACGGCAAAATTACACAAGAATGTTCAGATTCCATTTCAACAGAACACAACAGACTCAAGCCACATGCACGGTACAAGCTGTAAAGATTCAGTTGGTGAAGAACAAAGTAAAAACACACAATACTGTAAGCACGGTTTACTGGTAAAGCTTTAAACCAGTTAAACCAGAGGGCAAGTTAGGATTGGAATTCAGAAAGGGAGACAAAAATTTTTTTAGACATCACTGCAAGGGTAAATGGACAAATCACCAACGGGCACAATCAGCACAAGTTCATCAGCTGTGAAAGAGTACTGTACATGAAGACAATAAACATTCCCAAAACATATTTTCTTTTAGAAATAAATAAACAAGTCTGCTTGAATAATCCAGTGGGCGGCACGGTGGTGCAGTGGTTAGCATGTTCGCCTCACAGCAAGAAGGCCTGGGTTCAATTCCAGGGCTCGGTTAGTTTCTGTGTGGAGTTTGCATGTTCTCCCCATGCTTGCGTAGGTTTCCTTCAGGTAGTCCGGTTTCCTCCCACAATCTAAAAACATGCAAAGCGGGCTAACTGGCTGTTACAAATCACCCCTAGGTGTAATTGTGTAAATGTTTGTGTGTTGGCTCTGTGATGGTCTGGCGAGCTGTTCAGGGTGTACTCCACCCTCGCCCAGAATCAGCTGAAAAGGGAGCCAGCCTCCCAATGACCCTTATTAGGATGAAGCTCTTATCAATGAATGAACTTAATGGATTAATTAATTATTTAGTCTACACTTAAAAGCTTAGATATAGGGCTTTAGATATTTAAAATACAAATTGTATTTTATTTATAAATAAATAAATAAATTATATATGTATATATGTATATATATGTATATATATATATATATACACTTACTCACACACCCACACCCACACACAAATATATATATAAATATATATATTGTATGTGGAAAAAAATAATAGCACTACAATTTCATCCCGACAAGCCTGTTTCGTGGTTGCCCACTCATCAGGACTCACCAACCACGAAACAGGCTAGTTGGGATGAAATTGTTGTACTATTATTTTTCTCACATACAATATATTTAGCTCTACTTCAACGTACCGAGCACTGTTCTATGGAAAATCGACTCAGGATTTATATATATATATATATATATATACACACACACACACACACACACACACACACACATATATATATAAAGAGAGAGATAAAGAGAGAGAGTTTAAATACAGTCTGCCCATCTAAATAGAAAAAAATTACAGGATAATTTAATCTTTCAGCTGTCCATTACTTTCAAATTGTCTTCGACAGGACAGCTACCATCACTCAAAACGAATGGATCTTAAAGACCTGCCCTCTGCCAGATAATGCTGATGCCATAAAGAAAAGAGACACTGCTGTCCTAATGTGACAAAATGAACACTGGGACAGAAAAAGACAACTGAATTAAGGGGATGAAAGATGGGAAGAATGGCAGAAGAGGTGAAGTGACGCACCAGGCTGCTCATCCAGTGTCATGGATCCAAGCTGTTTGTTTACCGCAGAAGAAGGGGAATCTGGAACACAAACAAGATGTACTGAATAAGCAAATAATGAAAAGAAATAAGCAAAAGAAACGATGAAACTGGGGTCGATATTACAGGTCTATCACACACAGCCATCATACTGCTGCACAAGCAGAATCCAAATGATAAGAAAGATGAAAACAGCAAAGTCAAAAATAAATAAATAAATAAAGAATGCCATCTGCAACTTAGGATATGAAGCTTGCCAGCAGACCATCAGCTGATGTCTACAGGGAGGCCCTTAGTAGAGCAGTATAAACCAATATACTGAAATTAGTTTTCATGCCTAATATGTAATGCAAAAAGACAGCTTAGGCTCACATGTAAAAAAAATAAAGTTTCTCATATGGCTTATTATTAACATCTTAATATCCTTTTTCACTTGACACTACAGAGTGTAGTTTTCTAACAGCCATTTATTGCAGTTTTAATATTATATTTTCCACATTTCCAAAAAAGCATAAACAGCACATAAAGCTTAAAGAGCACAACGTGAAGTTTTTAGAAACCTCACACACCAAACAAGATTCACAGATACTATATATGTATATAAATGCCTTTCCACTTCATTTCTCGCAGACTATAATTAGCCACACAGAAAGCCAGTTTCCACAATAGAGCTCATAAAATTCAAGCACAGCAGAGCCCCTGCTGAAAAGGGGGACACATGAATGACGCTTATATTACTAGTAACCTGGATTATTCTCAGTCCAATCAATCTACTTCTGCTATCTAAATTTATTCACATAGCTTCTGGGAGATGGCTGCAGCTCCAAAACAGAATCCTTACTGAAGCACTTAAGACAGCTATAGA
Organism: Neosilurus hyrtlii; assembly: GCA_028564935.1. NCBI lineage: Eukaryota > Metazoa > Chordata > Actinopteri > Siluriformes > Plotosidae > Neosilurus > Neosilurus hyrtlii. The sequence goes on from JAOUQZ010000047.1 coordinate 13,439,443, forward strand.
AAAGAACAAACTGTGTTCTTAGTGTACAGTTTGGTCTCTGGTTATTGAACACACATTTCCTGCCAGCTAAGGGGGGTGTTATGTTATAGGATTAGTGCATCTGCCCCTTGTGCATCGGAGACTTTCACAATATGCTGTGGGCCATTTACAATTTCATTTCACCTGAACGCATGCAGACCAAACCAGACCAAAGCCCTATTATTGTGAAAGGCATGGATGGTATCTGAGGCTCAATTCTGTTTATTTTGGCAAAAAATTTTGCGAGACCATTAGCTTAGAAATGATAGAAGTGCATCATGAATCACATGAAAAAATTCATACCCACCCCCAAAGAACTGTGTACAACAGGCAGTGAAATAATTATTGTCATGAAAACAGGTGGGGACAGACAGCAGCATGGCAACTCAAATATCCTTATACCTCTAAAGCCTTTGAACAGAGTACCAGTACACTCCCATACAAGATTTAAGTATCCTGAACAAAATCAACACCAACATATTAGTGATGGAGTTTTCTAATAATGTGCTTAAAATGTGTACACAAAAGTTTCAAGGAGCAGATGCTCCAAAATTCACTTGTTAAGCAGCAAACCAGAGCCATTAAAGGATAAAAAGCTAGCAGAGGTGGGAAACGTTAGATGGAAAGGGGGTGGAGCTAGGCAGGTTCATGGCTAAGTAGTGAACATGAAGTATAACCTGCTGGTGGGTGGGTCTGTGCATCAGGGCCCTGGGCTCGGCTGTCTGAGGCCTGAGAGGCTGAGCGCAGGCTTTGCCCAGGCGGGTCAGCCAGAAGCAGCAGCCTCTGCAAACGTCTACACACTAAACTTACCGGGAGCCTGCGGGGACCATATTCTGGCAGAAAAGCAGAGACAGAAAGATCAGGAAATATGAAGGGAGGGAGAGGTAGGGCAAAAAAAAGGGACAATTACAAATAAGAGGCATTGGAGTCTACTAAAATGCCAAAAAAAGAAGGAAAGAAAAAAAAAAATAAAAAAAGACAACTGCAGCAGCCAAACTGTATTCAGAACTGACCATTCATGCACTTTGCATCACAGGTATAGGAAATCAAATACTGTACACAAGTGCAAACAGACACTCTCAAGCCATCAAGTAAAGGCCAAAAGTTTATATACTGTACATCTAGGCTTCAAACTCAGGATTTTGTCAATCCACACATTTTATATTACCATACATTTTTTTTGGTAAGCCCATTAGGGCATCTGCTTCAAATCAGAGACAACCAATTTAAAACTTTAAATGACTACATCAGAATTCCAATTGGGAAGCACGGGGGCGTAATGTTTAGCACCTCCGCCTCACAGCATAGGCTTGGTGGGGGCATTTCCGTATGGACAGAGCATGTTTTCCCCTGTGCTTGCATGTGTTTCCTCCGAGTACTCCAGCGTCCACCCACAGTCCAAAAACATGTACATTAGGGCATTGGCTGTTCCAAATTGCCCCTAGGTGTGGGTGTTTGGCCTGCGTTGGACTGGCAAGTTGCTCAGGGTGTACCCTTCCTTCATCTAGCGTCGGCTGAGATAGGTTTCAGCCTTCCTGCAACCCTAATAGGATTCATTGGTTCAGCAAATGAGTGTGATAAGAGTGAGTGAACATTCCAGTGACTAAAAGGTTTATACACCAAATTGACTGTCTCCTTAAAATTAAATGTACAAATTGATTGTTTAAAAAAAAAAAAAAACCCAACCTAAAAAAAAAAAAGAAAAAAAAAAGAAAAAGAAAAAAGCACAAATAACTGTAAGCAAATCTAAAAATCTTGGGCACACACAGACACTAAATCATTGCAGGTCACCAGTCCTTACTCTCATCAAATAAACTTAAAAGTGCTTAGCCATAATAATTAATGATGTACAAGAAAGGGGGAAAACTGTAAAGCATGGGTGTGGCAGGTTTCTGGAAATGGGAATAGAACACTTTAGAAAGTAGTTGGTATTATAAAGGAAGACTATCCAGAAAACTGAAGCAAGATACCAGAAAGACCAAAAAGCTAAAACTTCATTGCATCTGGGTTTTCCAGAAGGATAATGATTCTAAATAAACCTCCAAAGCAGTTATAACACCTGTTATAACACCTCCTTCCAGAATTTCATTAAAGTATTGTGAGAAGGTTGTGAAAAGGAAAGTCACAATACACTACCAAAATGAACGCAAACATATGACCCACTAAAAATTTGACAAACAAAATTCCAAATATATTTATTTCTTACCTATTAGTTGTAAATTACAGCTTATCCTAAAAATACAGGAGATGTTTTGTAATTTAAAATGAGTGGAATTGTGAAAAATCAACTAAATATATATAAATATTTATAAATATTATAAATATTTATTATGTGCATGTAAATTTTGGCCTTCACTGAAAATACCCACACACTTCCTACACTTAATGTTTATTCGTAGTACTGCCTACAATTAAACACTCAAGAGATGATGCCTTGAATGTCTAGTAGGTTATTCACGAAAAATCATATGTAAAAGGAAGCAAAAATATTAATAATAAAATGGATTCAACTACAATGTTCTGTTGTCACTTGACTGTCCTAAATCTCTAAAAAGTACTTACAAAAGTATACTCAGCAAAAAATGTGGCCTAATTTTCATAAAAACCCAGATAATATAGCTTTCAATATAAAAGGTGCATTCTTAAATAATTAATTAAGAAAAAAGAAGAATGGATAATAAAATTAACATCCTTCTCTCCACCGAAACCCAAAGAAAATACCCTAATAAAATACCTATTCACCTCTTATATCAATGCTACTGCATTCTCTAGCTCATGAAAAAAAAACTCTTCTGATGAAAGGAAAAGGGATATTTTATAAAGATGATAACTGTTTTGGATTAGATATTTGGGAGTTATAGTGCAGTTGTGGTAAGTACATTACCAAAGCTAGCTTTCTCCACAAGTCTATACTGATATAGCCTATAAATCATGGTTAATGGGGTATGGACTATATAAGATCATGCTGGGTATTATAAGACCAGTAAACTGATGGGCAAATTCCAGCAATATTAAACAGAAATCTTTGAATTCTGTAAAAATGAAGAAAATGAATACTAGGATACAAAATACAACAATTGGCATCGTTTATGAAGTTGAGGGAAAGGTTACAAAACCTGGTTGACTGACACAGTCTTAGGATTATGGTAACTTCAATAAATCTTGGAAGAAAATCAGTCTCAAAACACTCCAGAATCTGTAAAATAAGTAATCTCTCCCACATCTTTGTTTAGCTATTTTTGTCTTTTTTGAGCACAGAACCCAGGTTCCGTACCCAGTCCAGACCTTTTGAGAAACAGAGGGATGCAATAAGATGAATAAAAAAAAAGCTTTCTACTGCAATGCCTTTCAAATATTAAATTAGCATAGTATTAGTATTAGTACTACTCTAGTTGTAGATATGCACACTTGGCAACCTCAAAAAGCCACTGTTTTCTTTACATCTCCAACCATGTTCCTTGCAGAAACTGGTATGTAATTCATCCGCCTCACTTTTACCTCTGTACATTTTTGTTTTCATCTTCATGAGATGCTAAAATAATTTGGCATATGGATGATTTTTGGATGGCAATATATTTATATATTTTGGATAACCAGTATCTTCATCCACTAGCATGAAATATTGCAATACAAAGTATGTTCTGTTGCAATTTAAGTAGGTAAAATTCTTTAACTTGATGTTTGGAATGTTAGTTAAAAAAAAAAACTTTCTGAAGTCGTGACATATCATGAGTTCTGCAATGCAAAACTGGTTATAGTACCAAAACGCACAAACTTTAGAACACTTTACAATCCAGCCCGTTGTGACTGCAGTAGATAAAAGACAACTTTATGACTCCATATGGTTGATTTTATATACATTCTAACACCATTCTGTACACAAGGCCCAATACTGACATGCAACAGTGATGAACTGTCAGTCAGCATCCTTACCAGATGAAGCAGGCTCTGTGGAAGGGGTAGGTGTGGCTGACCTGGTGGTCATCACCTCACTCTGGCTCTTCTGCTCTTCTAAATTTGAAGAAGAGGGCAAAGAAGAAGAGGTGGCAGCATTGTCCACAGAGGAAGAGGTGGAGGGTTGCAAGACTGTCACAGTGGACGAAGAGCCTGAGGAGCAAGAGGAGACTGATTTGAGGAGGGGCTGCGGCGAAGCTGTGATTGGGGCCGAGTCCAAGGCAGGTTGGGTGGAACTGTCAGAGGTAGCAGACTCCACCTCCATGGGACCTTCAGCCCCCAGTGACTCCTGAGAGGGGTTCTCTGAAGCTGCAGCAGCCCCTGCTGTCCGAGCTGCCACACCTAAAAAGGAAGAGACATTACTGTTTTTAGATACACCACATTTGTCTATTTAAACATAAGCACAAGAAGTTAAATTACAAAATACATCTTTTGCCTAGTTAAGTTAAAAAAAAAAAAAAAAAGAAGTAGAAAACTCTTTTTGCTGGGTTAAAATTTATTTCAGGACTGAAACTAGAGGTAATATGGTGATGCACGTCATACCTCTGGGCCGAGTTTGTGGACGAGCTCTGCTGCTTTGGGCCTCGCTGGCCTCCTCAAACCAACGTGATAACATATCTGACATTCTTTGCATCAGGGACACATTGGGGCTCTGTTCTCCTAAGGTGAAGAAAGAAAATGCTTCATGACCCTAAAATTCAAGACCATAGAGTCACCCAGAAGAAACCCTAAAGCCCTGTCTCTCACTGAGAAACCAGTGAGCTCTTTCTAAATACACTAGGGGACCACAGTTTTTTTTTTTTCCTCTCACCATCTCGTTCTCTTTCACTCTCGGGCCGAGCTCGAGGTCCCGTGTCTGACCAGTCTCCTCTCAGACGTAATCGTTTAACTGGGGGTTGCTTTAGCTACAAGAAACACACAAGAAAGGACAATCACTCTTAAAATTGTCTTAGTTTTTAATTGTCAACATGCTAAGAATTATACTTAACAGTGAAATGAAATAAAAAGCCATATGATGATCCATATAATATTAATAGATTTAGGATACTGCATGTATGTATAATTGGTAATTCTGGGTCCTTACCAAATGTCATACTTAAAACCACACAGACTGGTTACATCGGAGTTATGACCCTTAACTCTTAGGACTCAGTTTTAAAGGATACACGTGGTGAATGCATTAAAACTTGATAAAACTTGTATACATCGTATGTCTTTGCACATCAAACGCAATACTGCTATTACCAGATTCTTTGTGAATAAAAAAGAAAAAAAAAAACCAAGCAATAAGTCTGCACATGGGGGGTGGGGGCAACACTGTATTGCAAAAAAGTCACACGGGATTCGCATGTATGCCATGCAAATACAGAAGTAATTTGCAAGTACAAAAGCAGAGGGAAATATAATTTGTTCCTATAAACGTGCTGAGGTTTGTATGCAGTATATTAAAGTAAGCTCCTATTACATGTATATGTGCCTCATTTTGTTGCTATAAACTTGCCTTATATAAACTGGCAAATTCATGTCCTTATATATATATATATATATATATATATATATATATATATATGCTCATTTTATTTTAATTCTTGCAACCCATTTCCAAAAAGTTTGGAGAGTATTCATCCCTTTGTAATGTTACCACAACACAATGTCTCAACACTTAAATGAGGTTTAGGGACTGAAGAAACTAAGTGATAAAGCCTTTCAGGTCTTATGCTACGCAAGACTAGTGGGTCACCTCAAAATTCACCACACATTCCCTCTTCTTCCACAGCTATTCCTTTACAACATGTACAAAATATTTGCATTGACTTGTTGAAATGGGGTGTACCTAGAAAATATGTTGCTCCAAAATCTCAATGTACTTTCCTGCATTAATGCTGCACCACATAAGTGTAAGTTACCCTTGCCATAGGCACTGATAACCCTGTACCATTACAGAATCTGGATTTAGACTTGTTGCTAACAATAGCCAGGATGGACCTTTTTAGCTCCCGCCACTCAGGATATAGGAATGGGTTCCGTCCCTCAGTCCGTCCTTCCATCACACTTTAGTTTTCTGACATTTACTTGCTGCGAGTTAAAGCTGGGTTTTTGAAACTTGGTATGCTGGCTATGAGTGCTAGGATAAGTTTGTGTGTGAGTGACCTTGACCTACATTTCAAGGTCACTGGGTTCAAAAACTATATATTAGATTTCAGGTCATAGAGGCAAAACTTCATAATATTAGGTTTCCTGAAAATTTACTTGTCATGCGCTGAAGCTGGGGCTTTGAAACTTGGTATGCTGGCTAATAATGCTAGGATAAGTTTGTGTGTGAGTGACCTTGACCTACTTTTCAAGGTCATTGGGTTCAAAAACTATATATTAGATTTCAGGTCACAGAGGCAAAACTTCATAATATTAGGTTTCCTGAAAATTTACTTGTCATGCGCTGAAGCTGGGGCTTTCAAACTTGGTATGTTGGCTCACTACTATGAGTGCTATGATAAGTTTGTGTGTAAGTGACCTTGACCTACTTCTCAAGCTCACAGAGGCAAAACTGTATATTAGACTTCCGGACGTTTACTTGTCACGCTGAAGCTGGGGCTTTCAAACTTTCGATGTTTGTTCTATAGGGATGTGAATCCAACAACAGCTCACGATTCAATTCGATTCCAATTTTTGGGGTGACGAATCGATTCCAACCAATTTTTGATTCATAACCATTACAAACAAAAGTGCCAATTTCCCGAGTAACTACATTCTTCTATAAGCTAGAAAAAACTCTTCTATAAGTAAGAAAGAAATTATATTACTAGACAGCTGGTTTTGTAGATGTACTTATCCGCGTTGCTTTGATTGGGAGTTTAGTGAAGTGATGGAGATGCGTTGGTCAGGTGTTGGTCATGCCTGCTGCTCCGGTTCTTTTAGCTCCGGGTGATGGTGTAAGATGTGGGCTCTTGGATGTGAAGTGTTCGCAAAATATTTGACTTCTATTTTGCACACCGCATATGTCGTGTCAAGCTCCTTCTTACCTTGCCTTCAGCGAAGACGGTGCTGGCTATATTTCTTTTTCCTCATCCATGTCAAAGCTAGGCTAAAAGCTAGTTCTGGAGCCAAAACTCACTGGAACAATTCACGACGGAGGCCGTATCTGGACAAACGCGCTGTGAATAAGGTTGGAAATGCTCGAAAAAACGTGTTCTTAAAAATTGATTCTTGAAAATATGGATCAATTCAGAATGCTAATTAAAAAGAATTGTGATTCAGATGTGAATCGATTTTTTTTTTCCGCACTCCTATTGTTCTATATAAGCATATTATGAAAAGGTCCTTTCCGATGGAGCGTCTGGACCCCTGTGGTCTATTTTCGTTCCAGAGCACAGTGTGCATTTTTTTTTAATAATAAAGATACTGAATACTGATTTATTTGACAGAAATATACTATCTACTGTGAGATGGTCCATCTCAAGTGCTAAGGCTTGTGACCTTGCCCTTTGCACACTAAGATTCAGAGTTGTGTACTTGTATACACACACACACACACATACACACGCACTAATCAGCCATAAAAATATGTATATAGCATATTGTATTTGCAGTTGTAATAAATTATTAAATAAAAAGAAAACACAGAAACAAGATGGGATAGGCGTCATTCTTCTAGGATGGGACAGAACAGGACAGGAGTTGGGAGCAAGGCTGGAAACAGGAATGGTAATGAATAGGGGAATTCTTGTGAAAGTGGGATGGAACAGGAGTGAAAAGTCCAGTCCTGTCTCACTCTCTAGTGCAGACCGAAATAGCCATGGCAAAACTTCTTAAGGTTCTTTTTAAAAAAAGAAGAAAAGAAAGAAGAAAAAAAAAAAACACCTTTCAGAACAGAAATTGTTGTTTAAAACAGCAAAAGAGGTATACACCTTCAACAGCTAAAAATGTTGACTAAACAGAGAGAGAGAGCAAAAGAAAGAGAGAGTGAGAGAGTGAGAGAGAGAGAGAGAAAGAAATCACTGATTAAATTATGGCTTTTCTTCACATTAATTCAATTTGGAGACCTGAGGGCTTCTACTCTCTGACTCTGACTGTCATTGTGCACTAAGTCTATTTCTGTCCCTGCAATGGAACATTGCCTGCGTCTGCAGCTCTGTTTAGAAAGGAATGTGTGCATGGGGGATCCAGGCACAGCTACACACACAAAAAGAGAGACCCTGTATCAGTGACCCAGCATATTTCCCCACCTGCCCCCGGAACTTTAATCCCACATACACCACCAGGTCTTACAGGCCAAGCCTCATGATCTTAAAAGTTAGAAATAAGCTGGTTTGTTGACAGATATTTCAGGATTGCTCAATTATTCAATCAATATACCTTCACCTAATAAAAAAAACCCTCCTAGGTCATTGATAGTTAGATCAGATGGTGTTTAATCTTTACACCTATGAACTGAGACAGCCTAATGGAAGTCTCTAAGAGACTTTTCATGTCCCACACATCATTTCTCTGCTATACCAATAATGTTGAGATATCTTTATGTTTTTAGCAGATGGACAAAATACTGCTTATACTCCTTACCTCCTCTCTCCTCTCCTCAGATGGACCCTTCAGTTCTCGGGCCTGGTCGTCTTTGGGGTCAAACAGGTAGATGTAGTCTGAGGAGTAGCTGACCAGAACCTCCTGTCCATCGCCACTGTAGCATAGCGATGTCACACGGCAGGACTTGTTGGACAAGTGGGCAGGGACGAATCTCACACACATACCTGTTGTCCCTCGCCCCATGTAGTTACCTATAAACAGTCAGTGAGGTATTAAATAAACAAAATACAGTGTATCTTGTACTACAAAGCATGCTGATCTAAACCAGCAGCAAACCAGTACCAAAAGAACCTCAGCTCACCTGTAGCTCTGGTACCAAGCATTCGTCGGTCATAGATTCTAACTGAACTGTCTGAGCATCCAACAGCAAGATAGTAGGGCACAAGTGGAGAAATGGCTATCGAGGTAGCAGCTCTCCGGCAATTAATCAAAATATCCTGGTTACAAACAGCCCCAAAAAGGAAGGAATAAAAAAAGAATAAACAAGTATGAATATTATGGCATACAAAGTGCAATGGGAAAAATAAATATGTATGTTCATTCATTCATCTTCTATGCTGCTTATTCCAAATTAGGGTTGAGGGGAGGCTGGCACCGATCTCAGCTGACTCTGCACAAGGGCAGGGTACACCCTAGACAGCTCGCCCGGCCATCGCAGGGCCAACATAAACACAACCATTCACACTCACATCAAGGGGTGATTGAAACAACCAATTAGCCTACTGTGCATGTTTTTGGACTGTGGGAGGAAACCAACGGAAGCACAGGGACAACATGCAAACTCCACTTAGAAATGCCCGAGACCAGGAACCAAACCAAGGCCTTCTTGCTGTGAAGCGGACGTTCTAATCACTGCGGCACAATTCTACCAGATAAGTATGGCTAATATGTAAAATATGAAATTAGCAAAGTTTCAGCTTTCAGTTGGAGTCCCATAATAAGTCATATAACAACCATGCTCGAAGATAGGAATAAGATGGCATGACATGTTTCTATATACATGAAATTGTCTGCAATATCATAAAAAAAATAATGTACATACATACTTGTTAATGTACATACTGTATGTACAGTGCTCAACTTGTACTCACAGGTGTTTACAGTTTATATTGCTATTTCATAATTTGATTTAAAAGTTGATTATATAATTACTTGTGCTTATACTCTGCTCTTGACTGTGTTAATTGCAGTTTATGGCCTTGATTGTTCCTTTTAAAGCTGAGAGACTAATACAAATTTGTTACGTGTGAACATAATGACAATAAAGGCTATTGAATCTAATGCTACATCCCCAAATAATTGAGTTCAAAGCTAAATATCCATAGTAGGAAAAAGAGGGTGTGAGCACAGAGTGGTCCAAATCTCTGTGACAGTAATAGCTTTAAGTACTACAAACAGCAGTACACACTTTGCTGGGTTTCACTCTCACATAAAGCCATTTCAGAGCAATCTTTTTTCATCTGAAGGCTTCTGTACAGTTTCTTGTGTTGCCCTAAAGCACTTTATGGTAACATGTTGAAGTTACAGTTTGCCAGTTGTGTTCTTTTTAAAAATAAAATAAAAAATGAACACTATTAGCTTGAAGCATGTTATACAAAGCAAAACATATGCATTCTTGTAGAGTTAAAGCTAAGCTTGTCTTTTCAACGTCCACTTGTGTTATTGAAGGCATTAAGCCATATTCATGGGAAAATTGCTAACTCACTCAAAGATTGAGTAAAGTCTTACGTCTTGCTAAAAGGTCTAAATCAAGTCTTGAGCTAGTAATTATGTCATGTAAATGCTAAGAGATTATAAGCAGGCCACTTTATATAAAAATAAGGGCAACTTATGATGCATGTTGATGCACGTACTAGATGAACTTACAACAGCCAAGCAGATTATAATGGAAAGCGTCCTGTGTACTGTCACTGAAATCCGGGGGGTAGCAGGAAATGAAAAATAAATAATTATAGCGAATACATAATATGCAATAAAGCTTCTATATATCCATGGTTTGTGTTAATAAACACTTGATGTCCTACGTCATTGAGTGTGGTGCTCTATACATGGATGAGGCTTTCTAGCGGAAGCTATTGAAAAAGTCTGAGGTTTGCCAAATGGGGAAAAGTCTGACATGTTTCTATGGCCCTATGTTGGCGACATGGTGAAGCTGATACAACTGGTATCCCTTTGGCAATGTGTAAGCGAGATATGGAATGTACACTCATATGTGTGCTTCATAGTGGAAATACATATGTGCATTAACTTCCCGAGATTAAACTGCCAGAGTAGGAAGGTTTTTGTGTGTTTACAGTACCTTGCAAAAGTATTCACCCCCTTGGCTTTTTACCTATTTTGTAAACAACCTGTAATTTAAATGTTTTTTAATCTGAAATGTATGATATGGATATGCACATAAGCTGGTGAAGTGAAATGAGAAAGAAATATATAAAAGAATTTTAAAAAATAAAAATCTCAAAATTTGCAGGTGCATATGTATTCACCCCCTTTGCTATGAAGCCCCTTAAAAGTTCTGGTGCCAATTATCTTCAGAAGTCACATAATTAGTGAAATGAAGTCCATCTGTGTGCAATCTAAGTGTCACATGATCTGTCAGTATTAACACACCTTTTCTGAAATGCCCCAGAGGCTGACAAGGAAGGCCAAGGAGCTCTTCAAACAAGTCAGGGACAACGTTGTTGAGAAATACAAGTCAGGGTTAGGTTATAAAAAATCCAAATCTTTGATCCCCGGAGCACCATCAAATCCATCATCTTCAAATGAAAAGAACATGGTACCACAACAAACCTGCCAAGAGAGGGACACCCACCAAAACTCACAGACTGGAGGGGATTAATCAGAGAGGCAGCACAGACACCAAAGGTAACCCTGAAGGATCTGGAGTTCCACAGCAGAGACTGGTGTATCTGTGCATGGGACCACAATAAGCTGTACACTCCATAGAACTGGGCTTTATGGAAGAATGGCCAGAAAATAGCCATTACTTAGTGTTAAAAATAAGAAAGCATGTTTTGAATTTGCCAAAAGGCATGTGGGCGACTCCCCAAATGTACAGAGGAAGGTGCTCTGGTCAGATGAGACTAAAATTGAACTTTCCGGCTACCAAGGAAAGCGCTATATCTGGCGCAAGCAATACCAATACATCCCATCACCTCACGAACACCATCCCCACAGTGAAACATGGTGGTGGCAGCATCATGCTGTGGGGATGTTTTTCAGCAGCAGGGACTGCTCACCCGAGACTAGGGAAAGACTAAATACAGGGATATTCTTGAGCAAAACCTGTTTCAGTCTGCCCGTGATTTAAGACTGGGATCGAGGTTCAGTCTCCAGCAGGACAATGACCCGAAGCATACTGCTAAAGCAACACTCGAGTGGTTTAAGTGGAAACATTTAAATGTGTTGGAATGGCATAGTCAAAGCCCAGACTTCAATCCAATTGAGAACCTTTGGTCAGACTTGAACATTGTTGTTCACAAGTGGAAACCATCCAACATGAAAGAGCTGGAGCAGTTTTGCCTTGAGGAATGGGCAAAAATCCCAGTGGCAAGATGTGGCAAGCTCATAGAGACTTATCCAAAGTGACTTACAGCTGTAATTGCCATAAAAGGTGGCTCTACAAAGTACTGACTTTAAGGGGGTGAATAGTTATGCATGCTGAAGTTTTCTGTTATTTTGTCTTATTTGTTGTTTGCTTCACAATAATAAATAAATAAATCACATCTTCAAAGTTGTAGGCATGTTCTGTAAACAAAATATTTGCAAACCTTCAAACAATCCATTTTAATTCCAGATTGTGAGGCAACAAAACATGAAAAATGCCACGAGGGGTGAATACTTTTGCAAGGCATTGTACATGTTGACACTTTCGATTATATAGCGGACAGACAAACACATTGGATTTTATACATACAGATTCTAAGCAATGCTGTAGCCAAAACACCAAACAACCTTTAGCTCAATTAAACCATGTATCGTAGCAAGCTATGTAATATAGTGTGGAGGCTGTTGAGTTCTCACAAGATCTGGCAAGAGAATTTTGGGTGTGTAAGTAATGTTAATTTGGGCTGAGGATAAAGATCATAATATGTGAATCTGATCTCAGATCAGTGCTGCATCCTCTCCCTGAGGCAATCTCAGTATTTCACATCTGATGCAAGATATTAATGAGAAACAATAGCAAAAGAACATGCCACGGGACAACCTGCCAAAAAATAAATTATTTATTCATTAGCAAGCTGTCTTGTTGCATGTTGTTCAAATACTTAAAAACACTTTTCCACAGAAATCATTTTATTTTAGTTCAGCTAATATGGATCAATTTTTCCATTCACATTATGAACTTCCACAGGTTAGCAATAAGTGAATTTAATAAACAATGTAAAAAGAATGTAAAATGCATGTATATTCCAAGATAAATCTTACGTCTTTGCAGTCCTCTTTTGTGCAGCTTGTCTTCGTGCGCAAGTCAAACCACCTTACAGTGCCATCTTCCCCACAGGAAAGGAAGGTGTACGGGTCATTTGGAACAGTCATTATCTTGAGACAGACAAAAAACACACAGTAAAAAGACATCGATATCGCCATATTATGCAACTAGCCTTAAACCAACACTGGTTTCTATTAAAACATTGTTTTTAGAAACAGCTTCATAAATTGGAAAAGTATTAAATAACTGAATGAAAGGAATGTTGTTTTGGAGCATTATTTATTAATAACTAGAAAAATTCCTGAAGGAACTTTGCAATGTGGCTGCAACTGCTACAGGAAAATTCGTGAAAACTGGTGAGCTAAACTGTGGAACACAGGAAAATTTCTCACAGTTTACACAGGTTAATAAGCAGTTGTGGTAAACCAGGTGGTGATAAGTCGAACAATCAAAGCAGTAACCAATATTGTGGGGTTTAAGCCAAGCTCTATACCAGGGTTATTCAATTAATTTGTAATGAGGGCCACGTCATGAAAACCATCACAAATGAGGAAAGGAGAGAAGATCCCTCAAAAGGAGATTGGTCCGCGACAACAGGATGTGTCCGGGGAGTCCAAACATGGTGGAAAAAACGTGGTGAAAAAAAAGTCTCTGTGTGTGTGTGTGTGTGTGTGTGTGTGTGTGTGTGTGTGTGGTGGTCTAAAAACCAATTTACAAAAACAAATTACTGTAAAAAGTGTTTAAAGAGTCACAATTTAAATATGACCCTCAAAATGATTATAAATTATTTTAAAAAGCTCTATTTTGTACTGACCTCTATGGAGCAATTTACAGTACAGCTGTCAGTCAGAGGCTCACCATTTCACTTCTACAAGTGCTGTTGACTCGAAAGTTACATGGTCAGGACCAGCACACATTTTCCTTCGTTTTGATGTAAAATTTATTGATGTAGAGTGAGATTTATGAAAAGTAGGATCGAGGAAAAAAAATAATAAATAGCTTTTTCCAAGATAATCTTCTCTTTTGTCAAACTCTAAAATGACATCACATACTCTAGCCCAGAACATTCCACACAATAGACACACATAATGAATACACAAACAGACTCAGAAATCTTTATGACACTTGATCAGAGATTAAGAGAAAACCATAAAAGGAAGCAAAAAGCCATTTTGACCATCAAAATGTTGACTTCAGTGTCTATGCTTTAGGCTTCAGTGTTTATCCTTTTAAGCTTATTATGGTAAGCCTTGCAGTTGATACTAGCAAATGTTATCATCAGTTATAAGACAAATGTATAAATGTTGCACATCTTTTTTTCTTCATTTCTTCCAACATTTCTTAATTTACATATACCTATTTCATAATCATTTCTTAACTGTAATTATACAGCATTTAATTTCAAACCAAAGTTACAGCTGCTCATAGCCTTCGGACCAGCAGAGTCTTAATTTATTTTCTAAAAGGCACGAGGACCACACTTGTCAGCATATCACAGCATATCAGTCTCACTGCTGAAACTTCGCTGCACCCTATTTTTAGCCCAGCATCATGGTGCACAGCAGCTTGTCTCAGCTGATTATATTTAAAAGGTGGGCAAAAAATGAGGCCAAATTTGTATGGAAAACGTAATTACGACTGAAAAATGAGGAGCCCACTCCCTCCCCAGTCAAACACTTTGACTTTTACAGTGTACAGTTTTATCAGCGTGCAGCCAGCAAACTGTAAAAAAATTTAGTTCTATGATTAGGAGACAGCTAATATATCCAGTTATATATACACCATAATTTAGCTCACCATCCTTTGAAAAGATTGTCAAATTAAATGAAGTTTAAATGTGGAATGTAATGATGCACAGTTTAAGGTGTCACTTTTTAGAGCACCTATAATTTATAGCATCTACAGTAGCACACAATCACACACTCCAGCATATGAAGGCTTAACATTTTGTGCTATAATGGTTTAAACCATACAAATAACACTTTTGCCTGATATACTCATCTCCTGCTGCTTTCATTTGTATGTCCTGTAAGTGTCACCACCTGTACCAGATTCATACCTCATATGCAGTTCCATAGTGGCATGTCATCTGGCACTGCCTGTTGATGTCTGGGCTCTTCTCTGTGTGTGTGTAGAAGATGATGCCATCTCCTGAACAGGACACAATCTGCTGGTCATTAGTGTGGGGCATGAATTTTGCACTGAAAATGTTGGCCCGGTGACCTGACCGAATTGTCGTTTTAACCTGAACAAAGAATGAAAAGAGTGGTGAGAAATATATAAGCAGGCAGTTTAAGATACAAAACAGATAAGATACATTAAGAAATAAACAAATCTTGATTCTGTGTAGTGTCCTATACTGATATGTTTAAGCAGGTTGCACTTGGAGCAGGACAATTTCAATTCAACTGGCTCAAACAAAATTACCTTTCGCGTGAGCTACGCAGAAGGTACTGAGACGCACCAATTTTCATTTCACAGTAAATTGTGTGTGTGTGTGTGTGTGTGTGTGTGTGTGTGTGTGTGTGTGTGTGTGTTTGTCTGTCTGCTGTCCACGAGTGCGCGCTCGATCCTAGTAAGTTATTACCCTTCGTGTGAGTAATATATTTTTCATGTTATTACTACTAGACATTTGAGAGCTTACGGAAATTGTACTAAAGTAAAGTAATATTATGACAGTCATTACATTTACATATACAGGAACTTTCCAATAAGTCTAATGCTGTGTGTCCAAGTACCCATAACACGTAAAAGGTCAGTGAACGCTTATGTTCGCTCCACCAGTCCACAATTATTCATGAAGGTTAGGAGGATGTGGCTGAATAGTGGCCTATTTAATTCAGGGAACTCTGCCAAGCCTGACATAATAGTTTTAGTATATACAATACCTGCTTAAATAAGCAAAGACGCACACAAAAATTTTATTTTAATGGTTATTATTTACATTTTTTGAATCATGACGGATGCAGATGAACTCCAAGAACACGCATGAGCAGGTGCACTGCTGTGTAACAACATCTCTTCAAATCACTTTAACAGTGTAAGCACATACTACATGGAAACATGAAAAAAGCAAACTAAGAGGTGACTGTTATAATTTATAATTACATATTTTAAAAACGACAAATGCAGCTCTATGCTTCAAGCTCTTAGGCACTATATAGCTAAAAGTATCTGTTTAGCCTCAGGATTCAGGATGTAGTACATACTCCACAGCTCTGTAAAGGTTTAGTATATACTGTGCAGAAAAAAAATTAAATGAGATTTTTAGGATTTATATTTTATTTTAAAATGTAATGATGACGCGGTCCGCTTAAAGTGAGCGTCTGTCATTTTGTCTAGTATCATCCAATAGGAGTAATGTTTTTTTAATCCCGGGATAGTGGGCCAATCAGGTCACACCATTCCCATGAAGTATATACCAATTAGATTTAGTTTTGGGTTTAATTGTATAAATCATTCTGATAGACAGGTAACACATTTAAGTATGTACATTATTTATATGGAAGGTCTAGATTTCAGCTTAAGTTAAACAGCCAAGAACCTCATGGTTCTATACAAGACCCAAGCCTAAAATTACCTTTCTGTTGTAGGGGTTTGTGATGACCAAATTGGTGTCATCAGATCCAGATAAGATGTACTCTCCTGTATCATTCCAAGATATGGTGTTAACCTATTTAAAACCAGAGAAACAGACATTTGTTGAACTCACACAGAGACCACTCAGGATAGCCACTTATGTGTTGTCATAACTAATGTGGATTCTAGCAAACGGTGCCAATTTGGCAAAATTGAGCAGCTCTGAATCTGAAGACTGAACTGACACAAGAAACAATAGAAATAGCAACTTCAACAATAGCAGCCCAAGAGTGAGTTCAGATAAAGGATAATTGAGCCTTCCACCATGCCTCTGCCTTTAAAAGAAATCAATCAATATTTCATTATTTTAACCTGCAGAGTCTGTGACTTTTTGGTCTCTTTCACTTCTCAGGCCCCCATGGTGTATCAAACAACACAAAGCTTCATCACACAAACCCATTTTACCTCAGATCTTCTGGAAAATGGTTTCCTTCTCACTTTTTTTTTTTTATACAGTCTTATGCTACTGATTTCAGTCACAGATAAGCTACAATATTGCACTGTTCACTGACACATTAGGAAGTGATTGCTGACCACAAAAGAGGCTGCTCTAAATATGAGGATTGTGTCACCACTTGGAAACTGTTCGGGGTTATTTTCAGTTTGGTGATAATGGAAGCTATCTTTTTTTAGGAGGCAGAAAATAAGCTGTGAACACTTAAAAAAATATCCACACTTTCTGTTCCCACTAGTGCAACACAGAGAAAGAAAAAAAAAAAAAACACACAGACACACTGCAACTTTTATTAAGTGACTGAAAGCATCCGGACTGGCTATGAAAATGAGTAGAAATGCGTACAAAGTCTTTAAACACATCAAGCTTTGCAATACAGCACCACAGCATGTGAGACACTTCATCCTGTGGAGACTATCATCCTCTTGGTTTCACTTCATAAACAGATAAAGCACAAGAGGTCTCAGACATACCGAGCTAATGCAATCTACATCCAGGGAAAAAGTTAAAACATGAACCAGAGTAGATAAGTTTTTGATACTTACACAGCCATCGTGCACTTTAAGTATAGCTTCAAGTTTCAGACGCTGCACAAACTCTCTTCTTCCTATAAAGGAAAAAGTATTTATAAAGTCATGTCACCATCATGGCTGAGAAATAAATGCATAACATCGCACGGATAACCATGCTGCTAAGTCTGATATGTACACACATTAAAAAGCATACTTTACTTCCACTATAGTCCCTTTCGGCTAAAACATGCAAAAAGAAACATAGTACAAAGTTAATAATAAAAGTAAGTTAATCTTAAGCCCAACCCCCATTCACCTTAATGAGCTAGCGCCCAGACTTGATTGCCTCCTTAAATGAACACCTAATGAATTTTCATATCTGGCTGTAACAAAAGAAATGGAGCTCTATCTGTACGCTCATGTCTTTCCTCGATTACGAAAGGACAGGAAGCTAATGGAAGCACGTTACTTGTAATGGATAGCCATTCTTGCAAGATTTGTGTCTGTTATCTGCAAAGAGATACTGCTACATTTCAGCAGAACACTTGTAGCGCTAAATATATTGACACTGAATTGGCATTTTGGCAAGTTGCACTCGAATAGAAAGCAGAAGCTAGAAGGCAGTTCTTACAGGACATACTGTATCTTCTTGATTCACACTATAGCTTCTGCAAGTGAACATGCTCTATAATGGACACTGCAGCAAAACTTACCCTTCCAAGCAATGCTAAAATGATTGATGAACACTGAAAACACAGAGAGCTACAGTGGCAAAATAGATGTTTTGTGTTTACTTGGCAGCCTAACCAAGACACATCAAGACTGGGTTTGCAAACTGTTCCAACACTGTCTGAAAACATATTAAAGTAACTGCAAGTCCCCATTTTACACACCACAGCGCATCTCATTTTGTGTGTTCCCCATCAATCAAGACAGGGCAGCCTAATAAAGCTAAACACACACACACACACACACACACACACACACACACACACACAATATGACTGAAGACTACGTAATGAACTGGGTTAATGTTTCTACCAGATCTCAGATGTTCAACAAGGTGTAACCTTATAGCAAATGTCTGTAATGTAATAGCAAATGTCCAACTAACTGTTTAAAGAAATAACAAATAAACACAGCTCACCCAAGGGGAGACAGATGTATAGGAGTTGGATTTAATAGAAAGTTCTCGAAGTTGATGAGTTGAAAGCAGAAAAAATGAACAAGCATTAAGATTAGTGACTTTTGCAAATGTTGCATTATCTTGGCTAAATGACTAGATCCAAAACAGCAGGTCTTGTGGGATGTCCCTGGTATGCAGTGGTAAGTAGCTGGTGAAGGTGGTCCAAGTAAGAATACCAGTGAACTGGCAAGAGTGTCATGGGCACCCAAGGCTCAACAATGCGAGGTCTAGTACTGTTAGTGTTTTAAAAAAGTAAATAAAGAAAGAAAACATAAGCAAGCTTTCCAAACACTCCCGTTACACATGATCATTATGTATATTTTCAATATCGGGTGGTTTTAACTTACATTTTTGAAGTTGCCATGTGAAAATATGTTTACTAGACATGTCATTACGACGTGAACTAGACAAACAATAGTGGACATTTTTGAGCCTTTATATAGGCTTTCCAAACCACTCCTCGAATTGTGCAGATACACGTTGTGTTTTGCTCAAACTGCATTAGGTCCACTTTTGCAACGTGACCTACACATGTGCAATGCAGCATGACAACTCATCATTTTCTCAAGTGCCCGAGTACGGTCATCAATAAAGCCTTATGGTATACTCTCAATGCCCCCTACAAGCACAGATATACAGAAATTTCTCTTTCAAAATTTTATGACTGCCAGTATACAAACAAACAAGAAATCAAATCTAACTTCTTAATTTATTTTTAGGAACATCAAAGTAGAAGGCTGTTTTATCTTCTGGTTGGTGCAGTTATCAATTATGCAGTACTAGACACTAATGAAATGGTTTGAAATGTTACAGATAGTCCGCAAAAAATGATAGATGACAATCTTTAAAATTTATCCTAAATAGAGACTGTGACCCATCGTAATGTCTTCAGGATTGGTGTATGACCTAATTTATGTGCACCTGTTAAAACATGTGCTAAGTATTGTGAACAAGCTGCAGCACGATGAAATGCAATGCAGTAAGTAGTGAATTACAGTAATCAGTATGAGACAAGAGAAAGGCGTGTGCTTCTTAACACTGTGCAGGCTGACACAAGATCTAACCCATGTAATGTTAGGTAAATACAATCAATGTCAAGTTTAGACTGATAGATCAGGATTAAAAATGCCACCCCAGTTTCCTAAATTGAGTTTTGTCGTTGTTGTTGGAGTACCAAAAAATAATTTTTTCTCTTGTGTCTTTATTTGTTTCAGGGCCATTTTCTTTGCTCCTCATAATATTTGTTTTGGGAGACTGTTGGGGTTTTGAGAGAAATAATGCTACCTGGTCTAATGGATGTATAAAATAAGTGTGTGCCTCACCATACTGTGTTACTGATATGACACAGTGGCAGCCCAGGTAAAGTGTTCGGGGAAAGTAAATAAACTTTTGGGAAAGTAGTCTAAAAATTAATTACAAATTTTCTAAATTACAAAATTACAAAAATTCTAAATTTAAAGGAAAAGAAAAAACATAGTTTATTCACACACTGGAGAACAGATCACTATTTTACTTCCCAGAAGGAAAAACCGCATATTCTAGCATCTATCTATTTTATGCCACCTAGAATATAGAAATATCTGGGGGTGAACATGCCTTAAAATAAGACTTACGATCACATCATAGTAATGAGCTTATTAATGCTTTATGGGGGGTGAGATCTGCTGTTGAAGCTTAGAAAAAACAAATCTGAGTCATGTTGTTCAAATGTTTTGAGATTCTGTAGCAACTGTAGTCTTGACTCTTCATATGAGTGTGAATAATGACAGCCGACCACGTAAAGACAAAGATAGTCAGCAGCATTAAGTGATGATCTGTGAAATAACTGCCAGCGATACAAAGTGGGTGGCTACAGAGTTAAACTGCTTTCAACTATCAGGCGATATAATTGAGAGGCAAAAAGATACCGTTGACTGACAGACAAGAGTAAACGTTTACTGTAAGGAAACAATGTCCATGAGTTTAGTTCCAACATCAATGTAAAAGCATCGCTCATCACTGCGGCCTCCAACAACCCTGAAATTTGCATTGAGCTCCAGACAGAGCATGATTATTTAAAGCAACAAAACTTCAGATTTATGTTTGGAAAATATTTATGCAGTCATTTCTATTTATGAAAATCTGTCAGATTTTTGATTGGAAAGATCAACAATGAAAGCCTAAACTGAGTCTTAACAAAGCGTTCGTGAAGTCAGAAAAAGTTGCAGCTTCTAAAAAACTGTGCAATCTATGAACTAAAAGAAATTAACTATGGGTAAATTTTCATGGTTGAACCGTAGCTCTGTTCATATGCATACATTAGTGATATATTATGCTCCTGTAGGGAACTCGTCTGCTACTTCCTGTTTCACTCAAACATTTGGAGGTTGGACATATGGAAGAGGGTTGCCAAGACAACCAGAGCCTGGAACATCCAGCCAATGAGTGAATTGCTTAAGGTTGAGTGAACTTATCTGAGTTGAGCCTAAATCTTTTCACCTAGTACTCCATAATCACAATCTCTGATGTGCAATTTTTAAAAATACAAATCCTAACATTAAGACCATAACAGCAGTTTCTCAATACTTAAACACTGCACAAATGTGTGCTGACTTAGAATTCATCAGATTAGAATTCATCAGACTATCAGATTAAATCTGAGCAGTGGAGAACGTTCAGTAAAGAAATCAAAGCAAACAAAAAAACAGAAAAGCCTCAAAATTACCTTAAAAGGTTACATAAAGAAGAGAAGGGGTTCGATTTTCAGTGAAAGGACAACTAAAGGTTATATTTATTTGCTATTTGAATGAGACAGGGACAGGACTGATATTGTGATATTATGCTTATGGGTCATTCCATGCCAACTCACCCAGTTTTCAGAGTTTTTCCTAGTTTGTCATCGTTTTTCAAGAAATTCATATCAGAAGCCCTATCTCAGATATTCAACCATGACACTCGATAAAGCTGTACTCCCAACAGTTGTCTAGATATAAAATGTAGAAACTTACCCAATAAAGCCCAAATTGAGCTATTTTCACCTAAATATTTTCTGCATATTAAGCCACACCAATACCAGGGTTCATTGTGAATGAGGCTGCAACTTTAATGTTTTTATAAATGACCGTTATGATAATTTCCATTTGGTTTTTCACTTGTTTTAAAATGAAATGCAAGCACTACACCACATAGTGGTTGGCATGTCCACCGCACAGCAAGAAGTTCCTGGGGTTGAGTTCTGAGGACGTTTCTGTGTGGAGTTTCTGTGTGCATGTTCTCCCTGTGCTTGTGTGGATTTCCTCCGGGTACTCTGGTTTCCTCCCACAATCCAAAGACATGCACATGAGGCTAAGTGGCTGTTTCAATTTGCCCCTTATGTGAGCGTGTGAGTGAATGGTGGTGTGTGTTGTCTGTCCTGTGATGGTCTGGCAAGCTGTTCGGGGTGTACCTTGCCTTTGTCCAGTGTCGGCTGAGATAGGCTCCAGCATACTATCCGCGACCCTACTAGGATTAAGTGGTTTGGCGAATGAAAAAGTGTGAGTGATTTGGTTTTAGTAATTTTAGTAGTTCTTGTTTTATTTTAATCATAATGCTTTGACTTAATGTATCAGCAATGAATGCATGTTGAGAACCTACACAGTTCTTTCCATATTTCAAAACTATGGCCTCAGATCAGTCGATGCATCTAATTCAGTAATGGTAAAGAATTGTCATGTTTTAGTAATCAAGCATGTCAGTGTCACGACAGCCTGACTCTTATTGTACATATTACATTCTGAGAGGCGAGATCAGCTAGTCTGTTCTGTCAACAACAACAACAACAACAACAACAACAGCCCTTAAGTCATTTCTGGTGAAAGGGAGAATCAATAAAACCATCAGCTTCTCCTAAAGGACAACCTGTCCATTTTCATGGTACAAGCTCCCAACAAGTGCCAGCTGTTACCACCACACGTAAATAAAGCGTTAAAAGCATGACGTCGGTAGAAAAATAACAACACGACTGACGTCTTACCTAAATAGTTCGTTCGGAAAACGTTGGGGTCGTTGTAACCGATGGAGCGCTTCCTCACATCCCAGATCAAGTTGCCCGAGCAGGACATGGTGCTCTCAAAGCTCCCCTCGTCTGGAGACAAGCAGCATTGAGAGGACGCCAAGTAGAAAGCACTTCATTAACTAGCTGTTAGCTTAGCAGCGCCTGGCTTCTTCTTTTTTGTTACAGCACTTCTTTACTCCAGTGGCTCATCGTAGCACTAAACCGAATAGGACAAAACGGAGGGAAATCTCACAAAATCTACACCTCTGCGACAAAACTATCTACTGCCCCTGTATCATCATAAGCTAAATATATAACAGAAATGTTGTTTAGCCAACTGCTTAAGATTCTCTTCTCCTGTGCCCAGATCTTACGCAACGACCAATGAAATGCGAGCTGTGTGCATGTTTGTGTCCACAACACTGTGGTGAGCTTTAAAGAGCATCAACTATGCGCAGCCCTGCGCAAGCACTGTTCCACAAATTCTTTGAAAATTATTTTTAATAGTATATAGCCAGAATACAGGATGCAGCAACCAAAGCAATTTTAAAAAATAACTAACAATCTAACATAACTAACAGGTTATATATATAGACTATATTCTATTAAAATTAGATTGCAATATTAGATAATTACAGAACTACAGAATTAACTACAGAATTTTTATGTTCTACTCAAGAAACAATCTTCTTCTCTAAACACTCTTTTGGTCTTTTACCCCTTTCCCATTTAGAAAAATTATTAACCCTGACATCTACGGAGCCTTGGGTGAATAATTGGGTTTTATTATAATACCACATAGGAACATAAGCATATTTAAAGAAGGTAAACTTTTGACTTATTGTTGTTTAATTTTAGGAAAAGAATTTGCCTACAATGTTGCATTGTAGTATAATTGCATAAGTAGATGTAATTCAGGAAATCTTTCAAAATAATTTTTTTAGTAGTGTTTTGGACAGAAGGTCAGATCAAGCTGAATTTTTCAGCAGGGATGTTTAAAATATTCCTTCTTTTATTATATCAAAGGAAACAAATATCAGTTCAGCATGCAGAAAGATATAAGTACTTATTAAAGTGGCTCAGAATTTCCTTGTCATTCAGATTTGTATCTCTTGACCAATTCTTATGAAAGAAAATAATGCTGTTATAGCCCTGAAGGCTGGATGTTAACACTCTCTGAGAAGCTGTATGTACCTAGTTAAAAAAAACAACAATAAAGGAAACGCACCTGCCAGAACAAGTTTATCTAAAGATTGATGAAATGTAATACAGCTTCTTTGTCCAAAGGATTGTTATAAAGGTCATCTAAAGTATAGAATGAGTATTTCCCGGTCCTGGTAATCATGCAGCCTTGCACCACACAGTTCTTTGCCTTACTTGTTCCAATACCCTCGCTCTATCATTTACTGCTCTACTTGATTTACCCAAAGCGACCTATATGTACACTGTGTTGGGTATTGTCTATTCCTGTGGTATTGTCACTCTTGATAAAAATTAGTTATCATATGAATTTACATTATAAAGCTGTATAAATATTACATTACAAAACTTCCCTTCCACTATTAACTGCACTGCTTATCTATTAGGGTTGCAGAGGAAGCTGCACTGCACTTAAGTGGACAATTTCCTTAAAAAAATTTTAAGTGTCTGTTTATCTAAAATAGTAATAAGTAATAATAATTATTATATATATATATTCACAGAACTAGAACTACTTAAAAAAATCATCCTTTCAAAATAATCGACACACCTAAGTAATATTTTAAAGAAATTCATACAAGCTATTTTTCACAGACAAAACTTTAAACATTATATTTGTTCCCAGCCCCCAGAAACTCTGTTGTTATCTTTAACAGTGTCATGTTTCTCTGGGGTAATATAAAGAGTTTGAGAAAAATATTTTGAAAGCTACTGGGAAAAGGGTTTTTTTAAGTTACTAAAAAAATGCTTTTGTTTTTTTGTAAAGCTACTTAAAAATTGTTTTTCTAATAATTAAAACAATGGCACTTATCTGTTTTTGAACTTAAATTTTATATATAGATTTAGGCATTGCCAAATTGCGGAGCTCCCATATGATTTCTCTTACTTCGCAAGTTTTTGGTGGGGACTCTCAAACCTAATTCATGTATCCTACGTATATCAAGATTAATTCATTTTATTAACTTGTTTATAGAAGGCAATAAAAATTAGGAAACCAAACACGCAATCTTAGTCTCAACATGTAAAGAACATTTTAATAGCACAAGAATATCATTAGTTGTTTATTTCACGTCATTAACAACTATCATATAAAGTGACCCGAGTATTATACGCTTCTTGTTCTCTATATTACTCTCTTCCAGAAAAACTTTCCTACATTCTTTCTTTTTTCGAGATATAAAATTTTTAAAGAATAACACAGGGTTCCCATGTGTACATGGTCCAAAAGCAACTCAATGGTTAGACGCGTTTTCCTTATCAGTGGTGCTCTACTATAACTGTGGTTATGTACATAAAATCACTATGCCTTGAAAAACCCCAAAGAATTTCTCAATAATTCTCAAGAGAACTGTATATTTACTAAGCACGTTAGTAGAGACACATTGCATAAAATCATGCAGGTACAGTACAGCTGATTTCAAGTAACTGTGTGCCATGTAATGAGACAGACACATAGCAATGCTCTACCAGGATGCCAGGCTCTGTGTCCTT
Source organism: Neosilurus hyrtlii (assembly GCA_028564935.1). Classification (NCBI taxonomy): domain Eukaryota; kingdom Metazoa; phylum Chordata; class Actinopteri; order Siluriformes; family Plotosidae; genus Neosilurus; species Neosilurus hyrtlii. The sequence continues at coordinate 13,464,919 of JAOUQZ010000047.1, forward strand.
CTGACTCTCTCTTTGTCGGTCTCTTTGTTTCTTTGTCCACCAGTGTCTCTCATGGCCATGGTGATAATGTCACATTATGTAACATGTGAAAAGTGCCTCTCTGGGACATATCATCATCTACTGATTGACCTGCTATCTCCCTCACATCACCACCCACACTGACCAATACATTAATGTCACATAGTTGGGGACTACCACCATGGGACATGCCACCCATAGAGCTTTACGCTTATGGTTTTCGCACCCATCAGTCCAAAAATCACATCACCATAAAAGGTGAACTCTGTGAAAGCTAAGGCTGTAGTGGGTACAGACTCACCAAAACTGGACAAAAAGCTACTTGGTCTGGTAAATGGCCAATCAAGCTCAATTAAGTCAATCAGTGTTTGAGTATTAATACTGACCATGTGCATCCCTTCATGGCCTCAAGCTTCTATGACTACTTCCAGCATGATAATGTACCGTCTTTATTAGGTTTCATAAATATGGCAATAATAAGTTTTGTGTTCTTTAGTGGCATTCTCAGTCACTGGCTCTGAATCCAATAGAACACCTTTGCTATGTTGTAAAATAGGAGATTCACAAAAAAAGGGAAACTGCAATATCTGCAAGAATTGCGTGATGCAGTCATGCCAACATGGACCAGAATTTCAAAGAAATGTTTCCACCATCTTGTGGAATTCATGCCATGAAGAATTAAGGCTGTTATCAGGGCAAAGATAGACCCTACCCACTATTCCTAACAAAGTTTTACCGTTGGGTGATAGCATGAAATAGTTATGCTGTATATAATGACACATTCCCCTGGCTTCCTCTGGCAGTGAGGTTTCTAGTTATTGTAAAATTGCATTACTTATAGTAGCACTGTAAGGAAGAATTCATTACTCTTTCTCTCTCTCTCTCTCTCTCTTTCTCTCTCTCTCTCTCTCTCTCTCTCACTGTCTTTCGAGGCCCCAAGATGGTTTTCTTCTGGGCACCAATGTTTAAATGGGTATGAGTCCTACTTCTTTAAATAAGTAGTGTAGTTCTTAATGTCTTCCTCTGTCATCCCGTCTGCATTCTTTTCATGTAACATGATGGATGATGTGTGTTATTCTGTCTATATCATAGTGATGGGTCATTAATTAGGATGTTTAACATAATGAATTGGTATATCATACATTTTATTGCTTTATGGTTAAGATTTGATGTCAGGGAATGTCAGAGAGAAGTTATTTCCTTACGTTATAGCCACAGTTTATTCTTTCACCTGCAACTCCTGATCTCTCTCTCTCTCTCTCTCTCTCTCTCTCTCTCTCTCTCTCTTTATCCCTTTAGAGTGCTCACTACGCCGGTTTTGGTCATTGGTCAACAAAATAAACAACTTTGTAAGCTAAATGAACAGTGTTATCCGTATCTTGGATATACAATGTCTACCCATTGTAAAGTACTCAATGAAGTATAGTGTGTCATGTAAAAAATCAATGGACTATTTATGAATGTAATCTTCATACAGTTGCAATGCAACTATTTTGCAATGCAGTGTTTATAAACTGCATTATATGGACTATGTATCAGTTGCAGGCACTGAATACAAACAGTAAACCAAAGAACTAATTTTTTTCCATGTGATCCTCATTCTACAGGTACAACCAACAACAGAAGGCAAAGGAGATTGCTGGCGTTTAATTCTGTTGACAGATCAGTGCCATTTGATGGACTAAAAGGGAATCCAGGCTTAATTTTTTTTAGTGTGCTTCATTAGAGCCCATCATTACCTGGTATAACCTACATGTTCTAATGTGAACAAATGTCATTAACACATTTTTTATTTATTTTCTCAGTTCCTCTTTTAAATCAGTTTGACCAGGCAAATGTTTAGTGACAGTATATACTACATGGAAATTGTGGGATCTGATTGGTTCGCTGTCACAAACATATGAAAAGTTTGAGTTCAATAACAGATAAGTGCCATCATTTTAATTATGAGAAAAACAACTTTTTCAGTAGCTTTATTATGTTTTTGTTTTTTGTTTGTTTGTTTTTTTTTGTAAAGCTACTTATAAATTTGCTTTTGTCATAATTAATAAGAAAAACATTATTCTCCCAGCAACCTCAGGTTTAACTTCTTTTGGTTTGTTTTTATGTTCCCTCATATAAAATAATTATTCATCTTGGACTCTGTGAAGATCACTGTATAGTCCCCTTGATATTCTATCTTTGACTACATAGTGATATCCACCATGCCTTTCTATTAATTATTTTTATGTAGATTATATTATATTAATATTATAGTATATAGTATATTACAGTGAATATTCATATTATATATAACATAAGTTTAATTTCCTAATTAGTGTTCTGAAAACAGACACTTTGTTTGATCCTGAGGTGTTTAAAAGCACAATGTTTAAAAGCAGTAACTTTGTCTGATAAATAAATAAATAAATAGATAGATAGATAGATAGATAGATAGATAGATAGATAGATAGATAGATTATTTAAATGTACTTTTAAGTAACATCTGTATGTATAAAGTACCTTATTTATCCATCAAATATGTAAAAACAGAAAGAATTTTTACCGTAAAAGATAGATACATAAATATTACCCCACAGTTAGGTGAATATCACTAAAATATAAGTATAATAATATCCTTCTAGTCTTATCTATTCAGTAATATCAACTGAGCCTGCAGCAAACAACAGTATTAGTATGTACTACACATGAACATAAGAAAAGCAAACTAAAGTGGGATTTTTATGGTTTATATTTAATTTTTAATTCCAAGCATTCTCCTAAGTTTTCGGGGTGGATAATGTCTATTAGCATATACTACACAGGAATGCCGCAATCTGATTGGTCCACTATCGCGGGATCATAAATCATTATTCCTAGCGTATAGTGGATAATGCTTGAACCAAAATGACAGACTCTCATAGTTTGTTATGGACACTGCAACAGGCAGCATCATCATTATCATGTGTGTAAATAGAAAAATAAACAAAGTCTGGTAAGCTCTACTGCGCTTTTCCATGCTTCCCAGGTTCTCTCACGAGTCATGTCAAATCCTAATACATCATAATAATAGTCGTAAATTTTTTGAGTCAAAAGTTTTGCCAAGATCATCATGATTCAGATCATCATGATTCACAGAATCAAAAATGAACTTGTTTTCTAAATGAAAAGAAATTTAAAAATTTCATGGTCACAAAAAAAAGCAAAGGGGGAATAAAAGCCATTTTCTATGCTATGCTCCTTTTAAATATAAGCAGTTAGGAATCCCTCATACCTATGAAATAAACATGATGACATAGAAGTGTAATTTTAGAACCAGCCCATATTTCACTAGCAGACAGTAAAGAACCAACAACACCTTAATGTTATATTGGCTATCCCCCGGTTGGATTAGATGGTCCAAATAGGATTAAAATCAATATAATCTAGATATGCAACTCTTAAATGATGCATAACATGTTACACACGATAACCTACTTCCGGTATATGTAGTCAAGTCAAGTCAAGTCAGTTTTATTTGCATAGTGCTTTTTACAATTGACATTGTCACAAAGCAGCTTAACATAGCAAAATTAAATTAGGGAGGAATCTAAACATTTTTCTCTACAACACCCTACACATCCCTAATGAGCAAGCCCGTGGTGACAGTGGCAAGGAAAAACTCCCTCAGTTGACACGAGGAAGAAAC
>JAOUQZ010000047.1:13480124-13496890 GCA_028564935.1 Neosilurus hyrtlii
GTCCAATCCACCTCTGTCTTTAGTCTGCTGTAAAGTTTTTAGACTGACACGCGATGGCTTGTTTTTCCAGAGAAATTGAGATTTATATATATATATATAATGTTTGATGCACTTAAAAATATTTCGGGAAATTGGTCAGCTGTGTTAATGAGCCCGTTTCAAAGTGGATGATGATTTTCATTTTACACATTGTCCTAAACCAAAAATTTCAATTAATAAATTAAATTTCGATGCATTGCCCAGCTCGGCATGAGACCCGAGATGCAACCTTTTGTAGTGGCATGTTTGCATGTTTGCATACTACGGTTAGGACAGTGTGTGCACTGTGCACTCACCCACATAGTAGACATTACATACATAATGACAGGGTGGTGCTGTTGTGCACTTAGGTGTAACAAACAAAAAGGCTGTGTTCCCCTAACCCAACCAATCCGGTAATATCGTTCCGACCCAAAAGTTTTATTGGCATGTGGAAAAAAAAGAACTAAACCAACCGACCTCTCAGTTTTATGATCAATCGGATTTTTTCTATACTATTCTGGTTATTTTGTTTATGCCACATTGATCTATGGAGTCAGCGCGAGCACTTCATATTTATTAGTAACTTGCAGAATCAGCCAACGAGAATGCGTTCTAGTGCGTGTCCAGTTGCAACGCTATATTCTATTGGCTAACTCAGTTTGGACCAAATGACGTGGAAAATAATCTAGACCAGGGGTCTCAAACTTGCGGGCCGCGGGCCAATTGCAGCCCGCAGGACGATAGTTTGTGGCCCCCGCCATAATATGAAAGTTTAATGTTACTGCAGCTCGTGAGTTTGTATGGCACTTTACATTAAAGCGGAGAAACATTTTTCAATGAGTGAAAGTTACCGCAGCGTTGCCATGGAGAGTTTTCTTCTGTGCCTGGCTGGCTACCTCGTTTCTATTGAGTACACGCAGACATTCGCCACAACGTGCTGTGTTCACAACTCTTTTAAAAAAAGGTTTGTAAGTTGCTGCCAAGCGCATAGCATATAGTAACACCTGTCCATCAGCAATAACAGTCCCCATTAACCCGGACCAATTACAGGGTAGCACCGATATCTGTGGGTCATAGTTTTTTATTTGCTTTGCCTCACACAATGAACATTACATATATTTCTATGTGATGTGAAAAGGAGTCAAAACAAATGACATCAACAGCAGCACGGTGTCATTTCCGCTTCCTTTTCCTGTAACAGCAGTCGCCTTTTTGTGCTCGCTAAAATGGTACTTTCTACCATCGACAAATGCCATGGTGTTCATGTCATCATGAAAGACATGAACATTGAGCGTAAAAACGAAGGAGACTGCTACCGGGATTTTATCCGCCGACCACCGTGCTGCGGTTACAAGGAAAAGGAAGCGGAAATGACTTTCTCCATGCGTCGGCTAAACGATTGATTGAAATTTTAAGGCAAGAGAAGCCATGTTCAGAAGAACAGTTTATGTTCTTCAATGTTCCATTCATGTTCAGGACAATTCATTTCAGGAAGAAGGTTAAAAGTTAAAGAACTGTTAATACAGACATTAGAATCTGAATACAGACTGAAGAAACCTCATATAGTCGCTGACCAGAGAAATCTAATTCTTTTTATTAAGAATATTATTATTTTCATCATTATCATTTATTTATTTATTTTCTTATAAATTCTTACTTTGTTTATTTATTTTTTCATCTTATTTTGTGTTAAAAAATAAAGAGATTTGAGAAGATTGAAAATTTAAAAACAAAGCTTTTCTTGTGGAAAACGTGATGCGGCCCAGCCTCACCCAGACTCTGCCTCCAACGGCCCCCAGGTAAAGTGAGTTTGAGACCCCTGATCTAGACTGTGCACCGCCCCCCCTCTTGTGGGCAACTGGCTTTAGCCTTCTCTCATGGGGGAAAAAGAAACCTTGGAGGTGCTTGGTTTGTGTTGTGGATTCGTTTTATTTCTGTGTGGTGTTGGCTGTGAAAATCGTGCAGACAGCCTCAAAGAAATCTCGTTTATTCTAAAACCAGAGTCTAAAACCAGAGTCATGCTGATATTTATGGATAATAGCATAGCATTCCAGGCACAGGCACTTAATAGTATAGACTCAGGCCGTAGTGAGTTGGTGGGGTGGGATGGGGGTGGGGGGTTGTTGAACGAACCGCCCAAAGGTGGATTCAAGGACAGATTAGTTAAGTCTGGCACTTGTGACGCGAGTGATGTCATTAGACCTGTTGTTATTGATGTTCCGGGGTGCTCACGAGGGATGCAGCACAACAGAATGAGCAGTTATTTGTTCAGGCATTTTCATCAACATTTCCAGCATTTTCATTTATATTACCACTGTAAGTTATGAATTGTATTACCAGTTATAAACACAGCACATTGAATGTGGAGCTGTGTAGTTAGCAAGTGTATTTTGTTGTGTTTAGCTCATGTGAACTGGGGCTTCGAGGAGTTTTCCGATTGTTGGGATATTTCCGATCTTTCGCCGCTCTCCTCCGCTCTAACTGTCCTCCTTCTCTTTTCTGGTTTCTGGATCCAGGTATAGCTTTGCAATAAAGAGTCATACAGGTTTCATCCTCAATGATCGTTTATTACAAGCTTAAACCCAGCAAAGGTTTACAGTTCATTATATATATATATATATTCTCTGTGGACCAGGATAATGGCAGAAAGAGGAAGAGAGAAAAACAACTCCAGATTTAGATATTACAAAAAGGAACTGAAACCAGATGTCTGCATCAGGCAGACACAGAAACCAGACATAAGCAGTGGTCAGCTTTACTGTTTCAGAAAGAGAACACACACAGAAAAAACAATCTTAATGCATAAATTCTATCTTAATGCTGTATGATTATCTTAATATCATTATATTGATTATACTTAATGCAACTTATATCCCACACCGATGCTTACAGTTAGCGTGTTTATTTTTTATAGTGTTCACGGTGTTTGAAAGACTTCAGATGAATAAACACACAAACACCTGTTAGAGACACTCCACTGTGGTTCGTCTTAGGAGTATGGGCTGCTACACTGAGCAAACCCCAGCATGTTAATAAAATATGTGTTTTGCGCAATGACTTATGGGAAATGATGATGCTAGAGGAAACTTGTAAACCCAAATCATTAAGAACAGTGTACACAAAACCATGTGGTCGATTTATTAGGTATTTCCCTGAACCTGACCAACCCGGCAAAATTGTGTGATGAATGTATTAAGCGAGTTAAGCAAACACGGGCAGACTGGAAAGCACCCAGCATTCATTCTGTTATATGTAGAGACCATTTTACTGAAGAATTTTTTGAGCCAATTCCAGATCTGCAATGCAAAATGGCTGCAGGTTTGACATTGGTTATGCAGCCAGCACTGCTACTGGTGTCAACAGTAACACGTTGCGAGGCTGCCAACAAGCCTGAACAGAAAATCTAAAATTGTTCCGTACACCGTCATTCAGTTCCGTACAACGCCATTCAGGTAGCTAACCGTATTTCATGCCGAAAGGAATACAACTCTGTGCGGTAAGACTCGCGGTAGCAGCATGTGTGTTCACGTCAACACGAAATGGTGTAAGGACTCTGTGCTTGTGTATAACCACTGCTCACTGTTAGATGCAAACCTTTTTAGGTTCTAAGACATAAGAAGTCTGCAGTTTTCTGCCTCAAAGAGTGCCTTTGCACTCACACCAATCGTGATGAAATGCTTCGAGAGGCTCGTCATGAGGCACATCAAGTCACAGCTACCATCCTCACTGGACCCCTTGCGGTTTGTGTATCCTCCTAACTGCTCTATAGATAATGGCATCATGACAACCCTCCAACTGGCCCTCCCACACCTGGTTTGTAATGACACATATGTACGAATGCTGTTCATAGACTTTAGTTCAGCATTTAACAGTCATCCCAGCAGCTGATTGAGAAGCTAAGCCTGCTAGGCCTGCAAATCTTTAGCCACAACCTTGTTAAAATATCACCATTCTAGAAAAAATGGCTATGATAAAGTGTCTGTGTGTGAACAGTCATCATTCACCTGGTTTTAAAGCTTTCAGAATTGTTTTCACCCATTGTCAAAGCCCCAGATTGTAGGGGATGTCTGTATATTTGTGGCGCTAAGCATTATCTCATGTTAAATGTGACCCAGTCTGGCAAAATGAGTCACAGTGACCAAAAATTTAAAATTGAGTTAGCCATACCACTTTAAAGCTTAGAGTCTCCTCTTTTAAATGGTATGGCTCAATTTTTAATTTTTGGTCACTGAGACTCATTTTGCCAGACTGGGTCACAAATATTCTAAAAACACTGGGAGTGTTGTTGCATATGATCGTGCTCTATTTATTAGAGATTTGTAGAAATGTCACAGCATCACTTTTCCTGCCATAATAGGTCCCTTAACTGATCCTTTCTTTTATTTTTCTACTTATAGTGATATTCAGGAATTGACATCTGAAAGGCCATACAGTAATAGGACCATGGGTAGATGTGAACTTTGTGCTTGAAAACACACATAGCTGGACTGGACAGACTGATATCTGTAGAAAGTTGTTGTACTCTGTTGTAGCAGAAAGTGGCTTTAGTGTTTAAGTCCTGGTAGTTATTGTACCTGTTTGGTTGCTCTACTAAGAAAACCAGAAAGCAAGTGCTGTAACATTTTGTTAATAAAAAAAACCCATCCCTTTACATGTTGCTCAAAGTAAAGGCACTGTATAGGTATATATTTTATTAGAAAACAAATGTATAACCAAAAGCCTTTTAAACTTTAATCAGGAGCTTCAGGGGGACTTACTAACTCTAAAGCAACAAAAATATGATCCTAACCATAAAACCAGTCAGGACTCACATGACCCAAGTAAGCGGCTCATAGAATAATGTCATCTTTTATTTCCCACTTCCTACGTAGAGGCCACTTATGTCCTAATGTCACTCACTGTTAGCGGCTAGTGTGCACGTGGTTCAGAAGTTCAATTCAAAACTAGTGTACGAGTGTACAACACACCGTATGAAATGATCATCTCCTAATGGTTATGTACACTCTAAAACTAGTTTAGAAACCCCCAACCCCCCCAACCCCAAGAGCACGCAAGCCACTAACACCGTGCGACATTAGGACATAAGCAGCCTTCAAGTAGAAAGTGGGAAAAAAAAGTTGCCGTTATTCTATGAGCCGCTTACCTGGGTCGTGCGAGTTTCGACTGGTTTTGTGCTGGAGGGTCAAAAATCTCTTTTATAATACAAACAGCGTGTAATACCTGCTCTGCTTAACCAAGGGATGCAGCTCTAGAGCTGGCTAGCTGGCACGCTAGCTGTTAGCATCGGAATCCTCGAAGCGCCTGTTCAGATGAGCTAAACACAACAAAATACAATTGCTAAGTGTACACAGCTCCACATTCAATGTGCTTTGTTTATAACTGGTAATATAAACGAAAGAGGCGGAAACATTGATGAAAATGCCTGAACAACTAAGTGCACATTCTGTTGTGCTGCATCCCTCGTGAGCGCCCCAGAACATCAATAACAACAGGTCTAATGATGTCACTCGCTGTCACGATCTGCTTTAGCATTATGGGCTGGAAATAAAGCATTCTGTCCTTGTTTCATAGCAGAGAAAAGCCTACAATGGGAAGAACATTTTAAACACAAAATGTGAACTGAACTCTGACGCAGGTGTGGTCCTCTTATGCGTTATTATTTTTTCTTCCTGTCAGGTTGTAAAAGTCCTCCTTAGTGACTTTTGCTGATGGCTAACTGGCACGGCATCCTGTCATGATGAGAATGGCATCCAGCCATGGAGAGACAAATGCCCAGATTTGTAACTGTCTTTTTTCTCTTGGCATTGTCAGGATTTATAATACTCATCTCCAACATCACATCTCTGGAGGTGAGTACAGCTCTTTCAGTGTCCCACATATCCACATAGGCAGCACTCTGCCAGTGGAACCTTGTAATAGTGGATGCTAAGTGCCTTTAATGTTGGTACATTCAGGCTATTTTTGTGCTACACAAGGACATAGTGACAAATATATTTATACACAAATCTGTGCTATGTCTCTGTTGTAGATTACATCATAAACAGCACTGCTTTGCAAAGCATAACCTATTTATGATGGAACAATAAAACTACCTTTGTAGTTACATGTACTACATTAACGACTCTTCTGCTGGTTAGAACTGAAGAAAAGTCTGATCCACACTTTAGCAATCAAACAAAATTGTGATTGATAATTTTTGCATTTAATAATATTCATTCATGGGCAGTGGTGGCCCGGTGGAAGGAGGGCTAGATTATTGATCCCAAGGATGGGGGTCCAAACCCACTAACAACAGGATGTCACTGCTGTCTCCTCAGTGCAGCTAACTGGGTTATCAAAGGCCGGCCTTTGTCTCTTACTGTCTATTGTGAGAGGCATGTAAAAGACCCTTTGCTGATTTTCGTCAAGAGTAGCTGCATAGCCGTCAGTGTTTTTCTGCCCTGCGATGGCCTGGCGAGCTGTCCAGGGTGTATTCTGCCCTCGGCCAGAGTTGGCTGAGATAGGCGACTTGAGAATCCTGGGAATTAGGATTAAGTGTTTCAGAAAATGAATGAATGAATTATTCATTCATTCATCTTCTGAACCGCTTAATCCTAATTAGGGTCACGGGGAGGCTGGAACCCATGTCAGCTGACTCTGGCAAGGGCAGAGTACACCCTGGACAGCTCGACAGGTCATCGCAGGGCAGAAACACGCTGACAGCAATCCAATGGCCTACTCTTTTCAAATGACAGCAATGGTTCTTTTACATGCCTCTCACCACAGACAGTGAGAGACATGGCTGGCCTAAGATAACCCAGTTAGCTGCACTGGGAGGACAGCAGTGACAATATGATGACTGAGGGGCTTGAACCCTTTACCTTTGGATCAATAAGCCAGCAGAATAACTACGGAGCCACCACTGCCCCGCATTTAACACTAGTATACTACAACTGTGATTCCAAATATTCTGCATTTGTTGGTGAGCTCATTTATATGAGAATAAATTATATAATTGTCAAATACTGGGGTGCAATTTCTAATTTGTAATGCAAATTCTTAAGCCTAATATTGAACAAATGCCCAGATGATTAATTACTGCATTGTCACAGAAAGTAATTTGTGTGTGTAATTTCCCCAAAATAGTGTAGGACACTTTAAAGTATAACTTGTGATTTATAAATAACTGGAGTTATTAATCAAGCCTTAATTTGAGACTACTATTTTGATTTTGCAAATTGAAATCTCCCTTATTTCTGTTTCCAGAGGTTGAGTGGACAGGTTGTATCTACCTTCTTCCAAATACAGAATAGCATCCACTCAGCATTTAAGCCCCCTGGAATCTTCTGGCCACAAGAGTTAAACCACACATACTGTGCACACTTTGGACAGAAGCCAACAGCAGAAGAGGCAAGAGAAGAGAAATATCTGCTCAATTCTATAGCATGGCCAGGTCCATTGGTACAAGGTTTGCCCCTGGAGTATAGCAGTGACCCTTCAAATAGCTACTTTGTGATTCAGGGCCCAGAAAAGCAACGCATAGGCAGTCAACTCGTGGTTAATGTACATGTGCAGAATTTCCTGGACCTGCCTAAGAAGCATGGTGGAGATTTCCTTATAGCTCGCCTGCATTCACCTCAACTTGGTGCTGGGGTTGCAGGGCAGGTACATGACCATCATGATGGCAACTATACGGTGCTGTTCCCATTGCTGTGGGCTGGTGTGGCATGGGTGGAAATCACCATGGTGCATCCAAGTGAGGCAGTGGTAGTGCTGAAGAGGTTGCAAGAAGAACATCCCAACCGAGTGTTTTTTAAAAGCCTGTTTCGTTCTGGCTTCTTATCAGAGACCACCGTATGCAACCTGTGTCTGCCACTCAACCAGCAACCACTTTGCAACTACACTGACCCTAAAACTGGAGAGCCCTGGTACTGCTACAAGCCTAAAATGCTAAGCTGTGACACACGAATAAATCATTATAAAGGAGGCTACAAGAAGAACCTCATTACTGAACATGAAGCACAGTTCTTCCAGAGGTAAGATGGTGGCTAACATCCGTGTGAATAGATCTTTTTAAAAACCGTACTGAGCTTATCTGCAAAAAAATAACAGTAAATATTAATATTTTTCTTCTAAATATTGCACAAGCAAGAGTGTGGCTTTGGTGAATTTCAGCAGAGCTGGGATTGGGTCATGGGCATGAGTATTGCAGGAGATATTAAGCGTAAAATCAGAATTGTGTAGTCCAAATGCCATCCCAATGATTCAGAGCTGACACTCTGAGAAAGGGGTTCAAAACACTGATGGACACAGGCAGGAATGACTCCTTGTGATGTTCTATGGTGCATCTTGATAAAATCAGTGCACTCATGTCATGGAGTGGGTGGGATACATTATCCAAGATGCCATGTAATTGGACAGTATCCTGCTCTCCCACATCACAGGCAGAGGTTCTAGCTTCATCCCCACAACATCAGTAGCCTTATGGATCAGTTTGTTGAGTCTGGGGATGTCCCTTACCCTCAGGCCATTGCTTCAGCACACAGCAGCAAACACATTGTGAGCACTGGCCACCACAAACTCATTCAAAATCAAAAACTATAAGGAGAAAACTATAGTTATAATTTAAAATCAGTCCTAACAATTTTAATGGTTGCATTAATTTTTACCCCTAAATGAATAATAAAAAAATATTTCAATGACGTTGTAGCTCATTTGACAGCTAACAGGTCACATGAAAATGTGCAGGAATGATTAAGCTTAGCACTTGAAGGCAGCAGTCTTGAGGAATATGTGTGATGTAATGATATTATTCAACAGTACATAAATAATGATACTGTGCTAAAACAAAACCATGGGAAAAAACATCACTATTAATAATGAAAATACTATGGAGCCTGCAAAAAAGAAAAAAATACGATATTAGTACAATTGGTGGTGCATCAATATGGCTAAATCAAAGAAAAAAGTGTTTCAAGGTTTCAAGTGTTTCAAGGTTAATGTGAAATGTTCTGTTCAAGGGACACACAAATAGTTTTGTGATCTGACCAGGCATGAATTGGCTTTATTCTTAAAGCCATGGCGCCACATCTTGTGTTATTTGTGGACGTGCACAAGGTTGTATGGAAAAATATAAACAGTACCATATGGCTATGAACTCCCGACATGCATCCCGGGCAAGCATCGTAACAAACGAAAAGGTCTTTTAATATTTTATTGTTTCCCTGAAAAAATAGCCACCAAAAACCTTTGGAAAAACAGTGTACCTACCTAAAGTGGACTTTCATCCGAATGCCCAGAAATGTGGCTTTTGGTAAAGCATGTAAAATTATCATGTTTGCGCTAGCAGTATGGCTGTTCCAGGAGTAGGCTATCCCCCTGCAGAGAGAAAAATTGGCAAGTAGATCTAACAGCGTTACACCCTCGTAAGGAGTGATATTTTTGTGCTATTTTGGATCCATATGAACAGGGGGATTGACCTGGAAACTTGAAATTCAACATATTCCTGGAGAAGAGTACATAGAAGGAAAGTGTGCATGACAAACTAACAAGAATTGCAGGCAGGAGAGTCTGAAAAAAAAAAAAACCCAGCTGTAACAGACAGGCTACAACACACTGGAAATCTGCAGCATTAGAATAGCCCATTTGGCCCCTAGACCGAATGAGCTAATCATACTATGAAGCAAAATAATTACCTAATTGTTCGGTGGTTATTAAATAGTCTTGTTTGAGACATTTATGCATGTTTCACATTTTGTTTCAGTGATGTAAATATCAAAATTCCTATACGTGCATCAGGGATGGACAATGTGACTATATTACCTGCCAAAAAAGGTAAGGCAGCCTCAGCATTCTTCATAATGCCCTAGATCAGTTGCTCAAATCTACAGCAAATAAACCAAATGTGATGGAACTGATTGAAAACAGCACTTGTGACAATGAGACAGTTAGTCCCAGATACAGTATACCATCAGCTTATGGAAGACTGTGGGAGGGCTGCCAAAAGATTTTTCCCCTATTGCTCTATGCATCGTGAGGTCATTTTTCTCAAAATGTAAATATATTTACATATAACTTTATTCTTTTAACATGGTGACCGCACACCACTACCCAGGAAATATTATGATTTTATTAAAGAATATTCAGATATATTCCCATAATGTTATGACTTTATCCTTAAAGTCTTATATGTGACCCTTCACAAAAAAACGGGGAGGAAGTCATAAATTATGACTTTTGAGTTATCGGTACCACTTTTAGCTAATATCCTAAGTTTTAAAATGATACCAAACCTTGTAACATATGTTGCAACCAAAACCTGCCGAAAAATTTCAGTCTTTTAAGCATGCAACATTGGAGAAAGTTGTGTTTAAAGATAAAAAAATATTTTTAAATTTCTGACTTAGTACCCACTTTGTTGTGATGGGTCACATATTTATTTATTTACTTCCATTTAAGTGACCCTAATCAATTCTGAACCAATACACTAAAGATAATCAAGAGTGCATATTATAATGCAGGCATTGATCTACTTTACTGAATTAGCCGCCTCGTAACCAAATGTGTGCAAAAGTGGCCATCATTTCTATTCCTGGAATGAAACAGCATGCCAAATGATCATTACCCAAAACGATAAATGAATCCTTGGTTTTTGAGAAGTTTACCACTTAACCTCTAATTGTGATCTGTATTTTACTGCTCATTCAAATACACACATTCCCATAATTAACCATAAATGGTATGTAGACCTGATCAAAAAGTACTTAAAAAGGATTCCCTTATCAGAAGCACAAATGTATAACATCTGTACACTTAATTTACATTCAGATTAAGTAATATGCACTGTTGGTAAATGAAATTGTGTATAATAGAATAATACACACAGTTTTTTCCCCCTTAAAAGGACAAGCCAAGGTAAAAAATAGTTACAGAGCTGCTGGCTACTACTTTCACAATTCCTGGAAGACTTTGAGTGGTGTAGTGATCCAGCAGTTTAATGAATCCTCAGCCATAACAAAATGTCTTCGAGGGAAGATCGTGTACATGCTTGGAGATTCCACTGTGCGCCAGTGGTTTGAATACCTCACTGCTTCTGTTCCTGGTAAGAGCAGGTTTATAAATTGTTAATGATCTTTCTGTGAATTACTATTCTTTCAAAAGGACACGTGAGCCACGTTTACAATGTATGAATACACTGCATTAAAAAAGAACATATTAAATCAAGTGACATTTATTATAAAAGTGATAGCACAAACACAAATTTTTAAACACCCCCCCCATAAAAAAAATTAAACAAAACAAACAAACAACAACGAAAAAAAAGAAACCCAAGATATATACTCTGTTAAAAATGAGACAAAGCAGTATTTGGATGTATAAGCCTATTCTGATTGTCGCAAGGTAGTAGTCAAATTAAGTGTGGAAGTACACTGACAGATATTAAAAACTTTGAGACCATAATTTTCGACATAATTTTTATTCTGTTACTCAAAACTGGATTTTTGTAATATGGATAATTTGTTTAGCATGTTGGCTTCAGAAAACAAAAAACAAACGTGTCAAAAATAAATTATGCACATCAAAAACAAGAAAACAATATGGCACCTACCAAAACAAAAGTCACGACAGTCAGTATCGGGTATGGCCTCCGTTTGCGTTGGTACAGGCGTTAATTCACTGGTGCATACCCTGGACGAGTCGGTGTATAATGTCCTGCGGAATCCTTTCCCACTCCTGCTGCAGTGCCTGGATCAGCTGTTGCCTATTCTGAGGCTGGGGAACCTGATTGCCAACCTGCCTGCCAAGGTGGTCCCACAGGTGTTCTATTGGGTTCATATCTGGGGAATAGGCTGGCCAGGGCAAAACAACAACCCCCTGTGCTTGCAGGTAGGCTTGGGTCGCACCTGCCAAGTGCGGGCGGATGTTGTCCTGTTGGAACACTGTCAGGTCAGGGTGCTGCTGCAGGAATGGGATGGTGTGAGGCTGCAGGATCTGGTCGATATAGCGATGAGCAGTGATGTTATCATCAATGACCACTGACAGTGTTCGATAAGTGGAACTGGTCCCACAAGTGCTCCAACCGGATATAGCGATCCTGTTCGGGAGTCGTCACTCTCTCTCACCCTGGACATCCCCTGTTGTCAACTGACCCTGTCATGGGTTAGTTAGGCTTTCCAAACCACTCAAATTGTGCAGATACACATTGTATTTTGCTCAAACTGCATTTGTTCCACTTTTGCAAAGTGACCTACACATGTGCAATGAAGCGTGACAACTCATCATTTTCTCAAGTGCCCGAGTACTGTCATCAATAAAGCTACAGGGTATACTCCCAAGACCCACCCCCACACACACACAAGTACAGATATACAGAAATGTCTCTTTCAATGTTTTTAATGACTGTCAGTATACCTTACATCATGTGGAATGACTTGCCCCTTTATGTGACACAGGCCGCCTCGTTACCAATTTTTAAATCTTCTCTTGAAACACATTTCTTCTCCCTGGCCTTTAGGACCTCCTGAGGATTTTGATCTATTTTGGTTGTATGGATTCTTATTTTTATATTTCTTTATCCATTGTTTTTAATTGGATGTGGCTACTCTGCAAGGTACACATGTATAATGTAAAAGGTAACTGACTGTATACACTGATGACACAAAACACTTTTAATGCTATTGGTTCTCCATGTGCCATAATTACCATGTAAGCATATCTTTATAATGTTCCTTGAACCATTCTTAAACAATGTGTGCTGTGTGGTAGGGTGCATTATCTTGTTGTAAGAAACCACTGCCATCACGGAGTATCCCTGGAACATGACACATTTACATCCATTTAAAAGCCTAGACCAGGCAAATCACTGCTCAGGGCATTGCACACTGTCTGCTTCCTGCAGTGCATCCTGGTATCATCACTTTGACAGTTAAACAGCACCATGTGTACCCACTGTGCATGTGTACCGCTGTGCAAGTGATGTGGAACTGATTAAAATAAGCAACCTTCTACCATTGTGCCATCCAGTTTTGTTGCTAGTGTCCCTGCTGTCGGTGCTTTTCATGGTGGACATCAATTGGTACATGTCACTGCTGACACTCCAAATACCTTATTGTTTCAGGGGTATTATGACACAGTTACCTGGCTATAATGATTTAACACTTGATTTGAAGACAAGTTACTCTGGTCTTCACGCCTTCCCATTTCTTCTACAACCAAACTGCCAGCTATGAGATGTGCTTGTTCACTTACCATCTAATCCCTGACACTGATGTGCTGTTATAAAATTATGTTATTCACTTCATCTATGAAACATCCACACTGCAGAGAGCAGTGGTGGTTCAATAGTTAAATTGGGTTATTGATCACGTCAGGGATTCAAACCATACCAAGCTCTACCAAGCTGCCACTCATGGCTGATCCTGCTGTATAACCCCGACTTCCTTACAAGTTGGAATATACCTCCTGAGCGTGTCTTCTCATTTCTTCACACTGCTTCTGTCCCTCACCATCTGATAATTTTTGAAATTGATCAGTGTCTTCAAACAAGAAGAACTTTGGCAAAAGAGTAATACCCAATGGCTCTCATGTGAGAATCTTAGAAGGACATGCAGACAATATTGTTGGGAAGACAGTGGGGTCTCCAGAGGTTAAATGAAGAAAAGTTCACTGCCCTAAACCAATGCCTCTACTGTAAATTACCTTCACATCAGCTGGTTTAATGTATTTGCAGATGTATTTGCATCATTTATTTGCACCTTACGTCCAGATCAGAAAAAAAAACTATACCTTCATTGAAATAACCACCGAACGCTGACTTTTGATGTATAGCGTTCTGAGGTGTGTGTGTGTGTGTGTGTGTGTGTGTGTGTGTGTGTGTGTATATATATATATATATATATATATATATATATATATATATATGTGTGTATGTATATATATGTGTGTGTGTGTGTGTGTGTGTATGTGTGTATATGTATACATAAATATAAACACACAGAGGGTGTCCCAAAAGTTACTATACACTTTTGATAAATTCCTAAAAATTCCACAAGATACTGAGTGTATTCATCTTTTCAATATCAACAAGGGAGTCATTGCAGTTTTACTAGCTAGACTTGAGCACATGAGCGTCTCCATTTTTACAACCTTCAGCCGTCTTTGGACGCAGGCCTCTCCTACCTCAACCTTGCGATAGGCTGTGTGGATTCTTTCTTCAAGCTGTGACAGGTCATGGGACTTAATGGCATATACCTTGCTTTTAAGATAGCTCCACAGAAAAAAAGGGGAGCACAGAGCACATTCCAGGGGACCTCCCTGACCGATCCATCGGTCAGGAAACCTGATGTACAGAAAATCTCCCACTAACCTGGCAAAGTGGGGAGGGGCTCCGTTTTGTTAAAAAAGAGACATTAGCAAGGTCAGTCCTCGACTGAAGTTGAGGCACAGCAAATTTCAGGTAATTTTCCCTGTGTCCGAAGGTGGCAGAAGGTTGTCGAAAATGGAGGCACTCATATGGATGTATACAGCTAGCCTTCAAGAGTTGAAACGTGATGGCACGTCTAGCAAGTAGAACTGCAATGACTCCTTTGTTGATATAAAAAATATGACTACACTCAGTTTCTTGTGAAATTTTAAGGAATTTATTCAAAGAGTATAGAGACGTTTGGGACACACTGTATATTAAAGCATGTTTTTCAATAGCTCCCCTTAAAATAGATTATAATTTTTTTCTTTTTATACATAATTTCTTTTGGGGGAACATTGAAAAGTATGCTTGTGGTATGCCGCTTGGTTTGTCATGTTTTCTAATGCAGTGAAATCCATATATTTGAGAGTGTGACTTGTCTGTGTACTTTTTGGGCCCACTATACCCTGGTCATTGTTTCACTTTATTAACTTTTCTTCTGTCATGCCTATCTCTTGCAGAACTGAAAGAGTTCAACCTTCATAGCCCTAAGAATGTGGGGCCATTTATGGCTGTGGACAGCAGAAACAACATTCTGGTGAGCTATCGCTGCCATGGGCCCCCCATCCGTTTCACCACAGTACTTTCCTCTGAACTACAATATGTTGCAAATGAACTAGACAGGATCAAGGGAGGACCAGACATAGTGGTTCTTGTGAGTGTGTGGTCTCACTTCAGCACTTTCCCAATCGAAGTTTATATACGTCGCCTAAGACACATCCGCAGGGCTGTGGTTCGGCTACTGAGCCGTGAGCCGGGAACCTTGGTGGTGATCCGCACTGCCAACCTGCAGAAACTTGACCCGGAGAGCAGCCTGTTCAACAGTGACTGGTTTTCTGTGCAGATTGATGCTGTTTTGCGCACTATGTTTAAAGGACTCAAGGTGCAGCTGCTGGATGCCTGGGAGATGACTCTAGCCCACCAACTACCCCATCATCTACATCCACCTCCCACCATCATCAAAAATATGATAGACCTGATCCTCTCCCACATCTGTCCAGTTGAGAGAGAAAAGTGGAGTTAACAAAAGACTAAAGTAAAAGAGAAGAGAGATGAATCCTTTATATGTAACACATACAATAAAGTACAATTTTTTCTTCATATATTGCAGCTTGTCAATAAACTGGGATCAGAGCACATACAGTGCATACAGCATCCCTGAAGCGGAGAGTGGAAAGAAGCCCAAAGGCAGCAGCGTAGTAGTGCTGGGGCTTGAATCCCTGTATGATCTTCTGGTCTGTAACCCAGAGACTTAACCACTGAGCCAGCAGTGAATATTAATACCATGCCAGTAAACATGTTTACATTTTACATTTTAAAATACACACGACCCCAAGCACAATAAACTGAATCTGGACAGTTCAAATTTGGTCCTGTATTTTTTGTTTTGCACTGGAAAATTCATATAAATGTCATTCATTATTAAATGCTGTCTCTGAATGTGTTATGGAAGATTGTTTGTTTCAAACATTTACATAAACTTATTTTTAACCTGTTTTGTTTTTTTTGTTTTTTTTACTATTGGGTCATTCAATGTCAATGGGGTTGGAGTGACCACCTCAGATTGTTATGAAAAAAAAAAAAATACATATTAAACATGATCACTTCCTGAGGGAACATGCAAAATTTTTCATCAATATCTTTAGATTTCAGAGTTATTACCGCTGAAAAATTAGACCCCATGCTTTTTTTTTTATCCTTTCCTGTTTTTTTCTTTTCTTTTTTTTATTGAGCATGATTTTTGACAATATTGAGACAGATATACACTTAAAAAGAATCTGTTGTGTGGGTGGGGTAGTGTCATACAGTGCCCCTTTTTGCAATGTTAATTGTCCTAATGTTGTATATTTACTTTATTTTACTTTTATTTAATCTTTAATTTAAAGAATCTTTCTTTTATAGGTTATTTACTATAGCCTCCCAAAGTCATGAAATTATTCAACCTCATCATTTTTTCACGAAAAAGTAATAAATAAAAATCATGAATATTTTATTTTTCAATGAAACATATAGATAATTGTATTAAAGTGAAGTATGGAACAGTGTCAGGGAAAGAAAACCGGAAGTTAACGCCCCTCATCACGAAATCGAAAGTAACCAACGAAGACCGAGCGATGGCCAACAACCCCTCCGTGTTATTATTTTTATTTCTTTTTAGACTCGGTAAGTTAAATTATAATAAATAAATAAATATAGTTACTGTTAGTAATATAACTGGGATGTAGAGCGGTGTATCTACAGCGAGTAATGGAGGCTAAGCTCATAACAACACAGATTAGCATAGAATTGGGTAAAGGACAAG
>JAOUQZ010000047.1:13502102-13519878 GCA_028564935.1 Neosilurus hyrtlii
TATATATATATATATATATATATATATATATATATATATATATATATATATATATATATATATATATATATAAATGGGAGCAACATTGGGAGACATTGCGATCACATTTCTGGTGAATTCACTAGATGTGTTTTTTAAATACAACACTGGAGACAGTACAAATCAGAATATGACCGTCTCACTGGACTAACATCGGAATATGGTGATCATGATCATGATTGTGTGAGCGCACTTTAACTGTTCAAGGGAATAATATATATGCAGGACCAACCAAATTAGCATCGGAAATGCAAAGCACATCTTAAATATTTCTATACAAATATTTCGAATGTGCTTCAGGCTGGAGCTTTCTATTAATAATACACAAAAGACTGATGTGTCAATGCTTTACCTCTTTGAGTTTGAGAGCAAAGAAGCCATCATTCTGTGTGCTGACAGAGACACTGGCGAGATCAGGAAGTGGTACGCTGGCCTTTAATTGTCCCGTCTTCTGATCAGCCAGGACAAAGTTTTTCTTGGTGAGGAGGAAGATTCTGGAAGCACCCTTCAAAATGAGACAGCAGTAAACAATGAATTATGCTTAATAGACGTTGAAAGCACTGACTCGCTCAAGCTGATTTTAGGTAGTTCTAATTGAAGCTCACCTTGCCATTGGCCCTGTTGATTTTATTAACCACATCTGCAAGTAGTACCTTCTCATCCACTGCACTGTTTAGCTTCTGGTACTTAGGGTTTTTCTTAATCTCCAGATAATCTCCTTTGAAAGGCTGTCCCACACTGTGCAACAAACACAAATCATCTTGTAGTCTCGTATTAGAAACAAAACCTTGAGCATAGTAAATACAAAGAACAGAGTGTAAGTACTTGTTCATACCTGCTGGGGTACAGAGCCTTCTTGTCTTTGAAGATCTTACTGGCTTCCAGTTTTTCCTCATAGATGGCTTTCTTCTCTTCTGTAAACTGACTTCTGTATTTCTTGCACTGGGTTAGAATAAAGTGGAGATTTACAGACTGATGCAGGACTGTTCCTGATTAAGGGTTTACTCGTTTTACCAAAAAGCTCAAGCCAAATTCATTCCTGGCAAAAGGCTCATGAATGATTATGTACATACACATGAAAACATTATGTATGCATTATACAGGGTGACCCAACACCCCCCTCCCCCACACACATTTCAAAGTAAAATTTTTTTATGATGTTTAATGTTATGATAATCAAATTATTATTTGCTCTCACGAAGCTTACTAAGGCAGGAGAGAAGGTGGTAAGGTAGACCATCCCCAACTTGAATGCCTTGAGCTTGAAGAACTCGATGTGTGGTTTGAGCAAGATTGAACTACAGCACACACAGCTCAAAGATCATTGGAAGTGCTGAGGGAAAATGTTTCCAGATAGGGTGATCTTGTTGCGTGGCGATGTTGGGTGGCCAAACCGTTCCACTAACCTCGCCCCTAGTGTAGTATTTTTTTTTTCTTGCGGGGCTACCTTTAAATTACGAGTGTATACTCATTGATTTCAAACACTTGAAGTCCTTAAGGCAAACATGTCCAATCTTATCGACAAAGGGCCAGTGTGGGTGCAGGTTTTCAGTTCAACCAAGCAGTAGTCACACCTTTCACCTGTTTCAATTACTGATCTCCAAAAAATTTTAATAACTAAAAAAATTAAATAAAAATACTACATTGCTCTTTAGTGTTTCAATTTTGAAACCGGGTGGCAGCCATCTTGGTCAGACCACCTTGCTTTATCTCAAAATGGAGCTGTGGAAAGTCAAGCTCGAAAACCCTGAAAACCCTGAAAACTACTGATGGTCAAAATACCTTAAAATAATCTAATTTACCAATAATTTCAGTGATATTTGTAATTAATTGAAATGAAATTTGGCAAAAAAAAAAAAAAGGTTTTAAAATGAAATGTTCATTTTGGATGTGATTATTTCCATTTTCTCCATCTTTTCATGCTATTTGAGTATAACGTTCAACAGTAAAGGGGTCTCACCAAAATGGCACAAGCCAAGGTGGCTACTGCTTGGTTGAAGTGAAAACCTGCACCCACACTGACCTTTTATGGATAAGATTGGACATCCCTGCCTTAAGGTTACTACTCAGCAGGAGATAGCTGCTGTTCCACCCAACTTGACCCCTCGAGTCATGGCAGCCTTCAGAAATTGCCTCAAAGTTTGTTTAGACAATCATGTCCACCATTTGGATGTCATCTTTAAAACATGTATAAAAACTACTGAATGAAGTTTGATGTGTGCAAATAATAATTGGATTCTCTTTAATGATTTTTTTCCCATTTATGTTTGAAACGTGGGAGGTTTTATTTTGTCACCCTGTATAAATTAATCACACTGAATATGGGAAAATAGGTGAGCTTGGGGAGATGACAAGGTCTACCACAAGTGTGTTTCCTTTTTTATGTGGTGCATCATCTGAATATGTACAGTGGAGCACCATCTGCAGAGTTTCCATTCTGCCTCACTGGATGTCATTGAATCCATATGGATGTGATGCAGAACTCATAAATGAGCAAAAAAAAAAATTATGCTTAAATTTGAACAGACTCCAAATGATTTTTAAATTTAGATCTGTAGATATATTAACAGATTTATTAAAGCATTATTTAAAAAAAAAATTAAATGGCTAATGACTAGGATTACTAATGACTAGATACATTTTACATATATATATTTCTGGATTGACTGAGAGGACCTACCCTCCATAGATGGAAAATCTTTCGGAGTTCTTCATGTGTGCCCTCCAGGAACAGGTAAGACCTTGGTGGCCAGCTCTTATCAATTGGTGACATTGAAGGCAATGTGTTCTTCAAACGAATTAAATACTTCTGTACCTGCAAATATATGCATATCAAGTGTGTTTAAACAGCGATAGCAGATTAATGCAGAGATTGTAAGCAGGGCATTTTATAAGTATTAACTTACGATTCTTTGGATGGTAAATTCATAGATCTTCTTGCCTGCATTTGCCCTGAAGAACTTCCTGTATTCCCTACGGACCTGAAAATGAAGAGGAACCTAATCAATCATTTGTGATCAATCACACTGACGGTTGTTCGACCATTCTGATGAAAATCTGGGCAATGATCCCTTCAGGAAACTAGGTTAGTTTTAAACAATTGTTAGTAGAAAACAAGGAGATACACAAAAAAATTAACACAGCGCGAAATGATACTGGATCCTTTATAAATGCCAGGAAAAATTCCAACAAATTCAGAAATGCTGCTATTCAACATAGCAAGCAAATTTTAAAGACATTAAGAACATTGTGATCAAGTGTTCTCCACTTTAAGTAAAGCAAACAGCTTCTCCTCACCTCCAAGACTGATGACACTGATAAAGCAAAAATAAACTACACATTATACAAAAAACATAAAACCGACAACATTTAGGGGGAAAAAATGCTACAAAGCAAAACATACTAAGTTAGTTTGTTAGTTGGCACAGCATGCACACATCAGGCAGGAGGACAAGTACATACACAGATGCACAGAGGCAGGCAGACAGGTGGACAGAGAGACACATGGGGAAATCTCCAGGCAACCACAATGGTGTCAGTGAAGGTCACAATTTCTGAAGACTCAGCTTAAAAAAAAACACTTAAAATAATTGAGGAACAAAAATCTGCCTTTCATCTGTCCAGAAGTGGCTTATCTAAAGCCCTGGATTATGGGAGCAGATTTGAATCTGCTTCATGAAGCGTAGATGATGGTACACTCTCATGACACGCATATAAAATCTCATCCTTACTCTCTACACAATCCACATCAGCCCAAAGGCAGCATGGCCCTTCATACTATATACCAGGGGTTCCCAACCTTTATAAACTGAGCAGACCAGACTGCAGCCCACAACATTTTAGAGAGAGGCATTAGTTTGTGTAGGAAGGCTTTCTAATGCAAGGAAAAATCTGTTTTGAGATGTTTTTTGGGGCAAATGGTAAATGGAATTTTAGATTATTTTAGCTAACTGGTTTAGTATTAGTGTAGTGTTATTCCTGCAAATTCTGATCAAAGATAAAAGTTTAATCTTTCAGTTTTCTTTCCTTGTTAAAAGGTGGATTTTACACTCTTGCATTTCCCTGCTTCCACTACATCGTAGTCTGGTATGACTACATAGCTCTGTACTGGTCTGCAACTTGTTGGCCAGGAACCTCTGCTGCACACATTTACTGATTTATTTTATAATTGGTTATTAGTCAGAGGCATGCACAAGAGGGTTTATAATGGGGGAGTTTACATTTTATTAAGCAGACTCTTATTGCAGAAATAAATGGCATCATTGTCTATTTTATGGTTAGCTTTATCATCAGACATTGATGACTGGTTGTTAGTACGTTTTCATTTTCTGCTTTTGGCAGAGTACTTCATGATGGGACAGGGCCAGTGCACTAGTTGGCAGGTACCTTGAGTCCCAACCAGTAGGCCCAAATGACAGCGACAGCATGCTTACGCCTGGCCTCCTCCTTCAGCCGTTTTAGCTCTCTGCGTGCCTGTGAGAGAAGGAGGGAGAGGGACGAGGAATGCAGAAGAGAGTGAAGCTGTTGATAACAGTAGAGCAGTATGAAGAGGAGGCACATAACCAGCCCAGAGCAGGAGTAAAACGGGTGGGCACTCACACAAAGCTACACTGTATTTCCATTAGCAGTACTTTCAGATAAGGTTCTACGCAGATGTTACGCATTTAAATAAGACCGGTAATCCCTCTGAATCACAATTTAATTTCAGAGGCCTGGGATAATGGAGAGGAAATAAATGACTAATTCAGGCTACTCATCACACACAAATACACACAAAAAATATGGACAGTGGGTAAAAAAACAAAAAAAAAAACAAAACCTGTTTGGTCAGATCATGCACAGAAATGTAAATGCAGAAGAGTCCTGCATATGCTAATATTATGTATACTTTCTAATACACTTCATGCATTTGCTCTTTGTGGGTGCATATATGATACACTGATGAGTACAGTGCTGAATAGCAACTTCCCCATATTACTGGAAACACATGTCTACCTGAGCTTAAATCCTGCCAGAGCAAAGACGCTCAAGAGGCTTAAGCCAGAACTAGATCTGAGGTTATATATGTTTTGTGAATGTGAGCTATGATACAATATTTTTAGCATGCATGAGACGAGATGGGATGGCACAGAATGGAATGGAATGGGTTCCAGGGCATTGAGGCTCATGGCTCAACATCAGTGCAATCCTGAGATGCAAGGAAGAAAAAGTATGGAACCTCACACACATCATCAATACCTTAGTTCCTTTCCAGCCGGCCCATATGATGGACACGGCCTGTTTACTTCGAGCCTCATGCTTTAAGTGCTGCAGTTCTCTCCGAGCCTCATTTAGGTCACATTTTTTAGGGATTTTAGAGAAAGGTAAGAAAAACATGAAGTTAGAAATAAGACTATTAAGAGAAAGCAGACCAAAGCAGACAGTATTAAGCATTTAGAATGGAATAAAGGTGTATTATGCAAAGGGTCTTCCACAATATTTACATTATAATGGCTTTTTATAATGTATGCTTAAGTATAATAATACATGAATATCTTTGCATAATATGCAGTTTAAGATAGCATAACATAAAAGTTAACTCAAGAAGTCTTTGATGGTAATCTGGGGGAAAAGGGCCATGAAGTGCACAGATAACATGCTGCTACAAAGGAAAAAGGATGATGATAATGCCTTTGTCTGTGACAAAGATTCTTCCATCTTTGTTTTGACTGTAACCTAAATGTTGCCACAAATTATGTTTAGGCTTACTCTGAGTGTACTCAGCCATGCGAGTACACTCAGAGTGCCACTATGAGTGTACTCAATATGTATAAAAAGTAATTACAAGATATTTATATTCACATGGCATTATCATTTTAACCAATAAGTGTGTTACAGCTACAGAAGACAGGGTTTGAATAAGATGTTAGTATGTTGCCAAAATCCAACTCAAAATGGAACCTACAAATGAACAAAAGAAAATTAGTCAGACACTCAGCTACAGGACGTTAGTGGATGGATAGACAACACAGTTTCACTGATGGATGCTCGGAGTGCCTCGGAGACTAACCGGCTGGCAGATTAAATACCTTCATTCCCAACCAGGCTGCCCAAATGGCAGACACAGCACGTTTTTTCCGAATCTCCTCCTTCAGACGCTGCAGTTCCCAGCGAGCCTGCAGGGGTTAGCCGATGAGGCCAGGCAGCAGCACACACAGAAGGATAAAGATTACAATAAAGATAGGAATTCTTTAACAGACAGCGAGTGACAGAAACAGAAACAACTGCAGCCCTGAAATAAGCAACAGGGAGTTTCAGAAAGAAAAGTTGTGACGCTGCTTTCTAAACCAACTGTGTAATGTGTTGGCAAAAGCCAGTGGGGTTTGGTGGATCTTGACCTGTAAATGAAACCTTCACCCAACTAGTGGTTTCTTTTTTTTTTTTAATTCATTTTCTTCCAAATGAGCCTCAGTACCTGTGTTCCATGCCAATAGGCCGCAATAGTGGTCACTGCCTCTTTACACCGCTTCTGGTGCTTCAGTTCACGCAGCAGCTTGCGGGCCTGGAAGAGATGCAGTGGTTAAGCAAAGGGAATAATGGTACAATTCTCATAGAGATGATAGTGAGAAATAATTGAAGGAAAACAGAGATATTGCTGAGTTTTACTCCTACCTTCCATCCTCTGATGAAAGACTGAACTACTATGGAGGAGCTCTTGATCTTCTGGTATTTCTTTTGTTGCTTTAATCAAAAGAATCACATTTACTAATAAATAAGTCAAAGCTAAGAAGATTAAAAAAACAACAAAAAAAAAAAACAGTAATTTGTGCACAGAGATAAAGATGAACCTACAGCGTATCTGCGGTACCAAGCAGCCACCACCACCTGGCTCTTCTTCAGCAGCAGGAAATGTGTGCGGCACTTCCAGCCACGATAGATTTTCTGGATGAGAGTAGCCAAGTCCTCCAGACACTGCCTTCTTTTATCCTCCAGGAAAAATAGCTAAGAGAAAACAAAAACCATGGGATGTACACGATTCCAAACTGAGAAACAATGAGTCACCTAAGATCCTGGGAGTTTCATACTTAATAACCAACCTGAGACTAAACTATTTGTAATGATTTCCTCAGGCAAATATTATGTAACAATGGTAATATCTGTTACTCTCTCTAAAAGCACCACAGAAACATACACAGCTCAGTCATATTAATGCCACCTGACTGGTCTGCAGCTAGGCAACACCACTCACAGCAAGCTGTAATTCTTTGGGTGTTTTTCACCTTTCTATCATAGCCAGCATTAACAGTCCTCATCAGTTTTTGCTACAGTAGTTTTCTTGTGACACTCTTGCGAGTTCACTGGTTGTCCTTCCTTGGACAGCCTTTGGGAGGTACTTACCACTGCATACCAGGAACACCCCACAAGACCTTCAGTTTTAGAAATGTTCTTCAAATGTCTGTGTACGTTTCCTCTGAGTTTTCACGTTTCCTTTTACCTCTCAACATCATATCAATAGCTAAATTGGCTAAATTGTCTGTATGTGTCTAACACTGTACACAGAGTGATGGCTTGGCATTACATTCAAGAAATATATAGCAGGGTTTACCTTGACGAGGATAAAGCAGTTACTGTGTGCTACCAGGTGCATGACTAATCCATCACAAGAATAGTATCAAAATCCCACAATCTATTGTCACACGGATTAATCTGGGTATCCATTTTGAGTCTCCATATATTTTTTATGTATGTGATTTTTCTTGCCAGTACAATCGGGGTGCTTATGTGTTAATTAATTTTTAAAAAGTGCAGAGCTGAATAACTCTGAAATGTACTGTATTACCAAACCAAGAGATATTTGGTTTGACAGTGATATTAGTGAAAATGACAAAATTCCAACAACCTATATCATAAAGACAGTGGTGGTTAAGGCCTTGGGGTACTGATCGGAAGGTCGGGGGTTCGAGTCCTGGTATCACCAAGCTGCCACTGTTGGGCCCTTGTAGGTACCTAACCCTCAGCTGCTCAGTTGTATAAATGAGATGAAAAGTGTAAGTCACTTTGGATAAAGGCGTCTGCCAAATGCCGTAAATTTAAAATAAAACTAGGTCAATCCATAAGTAACATCCTCCAAGAGAAGACCAATTCTAACAGTGGCTGTCAGTGGCATTCATGTACTGCAAATAGCTAAATAACACTTCTTTCAGAGATATCTGCAGAGCTGGACATTGTAACAAGAACAGCCAGAGGAACAATCACTTACAGGAACAGTTCTTAAAGGACAATTGCACGTAAGGTTTATAGAGGTGAAGTATGCAAGAATAAGCTCATCCTCTGAACATTTTCTGCCATTTACATTATGATGTTGATGCATTTTTTTTTTCACTCCACTGGAACCTTTTAACTGTGTACGGCTTCACTAATGGAAAAAAATGGCTCCGAAACAGGACAAACACGGAAATTATATTTTTATAGGCTAGTTACCCCTCAGCCTGGTATGGGTATTGTCATTGCCTTGGTGGACGGGAGGGTGGAAATGCGGCGTGACACTTTGTCCTAACCATTGCTCGGCTCATGCACGTGGCTGCATTTTGAAATTTTGCATGGCCACTCCCTATGACCTAAACCTGTGCATAGGGTGGCTAATTTGCATATGAGACCTTTGACCTCGATCATATTAAATTTGTCTGGGCAATTACTCGGCTCATACACATTGTGGCATTCTGAAATTTTGCATAGGCACTCACTATGACCCAAACTTGTGCATAGGGTAGCTAATTTGCTTATGTGACCTTTTGCAAAGCTCTTCCATTTTGTCCTCCTTGCATTTGAGGCTTGCTGGCTGAGGGGTTGCAACGTTCTTTAGAACATCTTTACTTTTTTTAAACTTAGATTTTATAGCTTTACAAACTACTGCTGTGGGCCGATTTAATTAAATTAAACCTCTCGGCATCTACAAGTGTTAATGTGATCATTATCGCATGAAAGATTTACAGTAAAACAAGGAAGTGAACTGTGTGTTTCATTTTTGTGTACGCTCATTGAGACATTAAAGCAGGCGTGCCTTGAGGATTCCCCAAAGATTTTCAAAGACTATTGTTTAGTTTCGTAAACATGAAAATAGTCTCTTGTATTTACATAAAGTACAGTACTTACATAAAGTACAGTACTTACATAAAGACCATGAAATTTTTAGGAAAATTTTGAAATATAAATACTGAGTAGACGAAGTTGGTGTTTTTTGCCATTTTTTTGTGGTGTAAAGCATAAAACCATAACAATATCACTTCTATATATTTAATACAATATAACACTAATATTCAGGCAATACAAGCAGTGTTTAATAGAGTATCATAAATGTTAGACAACTTTTTCAATACTGATTATGTTCTGTTTTTGTGAGTTTTGGTGTCCGTACAAAAACACCCTCTAAATCTATTACTTGTGCTGTGTAATCACATGGGATTTAGGATTTTGCAGAAATGATGTGCTTTCCAAAAACCTTTGCACAGCAGTTAGACACCATGAAACTCACAAAAAAAAAAATTTCAGCAGACTAACTTACAAAGCCTGCCAATTTTACTGTACACAAAGTTAGGCCTTAAAACCTGTGTATCTTTTTGAGGGATGGCTTTGACTATCTAATGGCATGATTTAGATCTTGTTTTATTTAACCTGAAAATTTAGCCTAGGTGTCCCAATTTGTGGTTACATTAGCAAAGCCATACACAACTACAGTCTGCTTTCCCATGCTAACCGGCAAACAGGAATGTATAAGTGAAACCATGTGTTTAACCTCACCCTTTTTTTGGTGGAGGGCTGATAATGATGTTGGAGGATAACAATTTCCTTTTTGAAAAGCTATTCAAACCTCTGTAGCACAAATTTTATGCTTTTATAATAGTCGGTTATCTTAGAAATATTATCTATTAATCTTTTTTTCAACATAGCTCGTATGTGTTTTTCTATTAACTATCTAGTTTCTGTGATTTCATATATGCATTTCAAATAACAGAAGCACCATGAAGACAATTTAATAAAGTCACTACTCACAGTTCTGGGATTCCGAATAAATATCTTGGAGCGCCCGTAGGAGTACTCCTCTTCAGGCACCTCCAAGGTTTTAAGGAGGACCTCCACACCTTCCCTGCATTAACACAAGCAACAATTCACTCTTTCACCATCTTCACCCAAGTATTCATATCAGCAGAAGTGACAATAACAGACAAACATTAGCAACAGACAAAACAAAGTAACTGGGGGTATGGTTGCATGACGGTGCAAAGAAAAATCCAGCAAACACTACAATCTGCCCCGCATACAAAGACAGCTGATAAAGAACTTCTTCAGCAATTCTAGCATGTGATATGATTCAAAAAGTTCTTATTTTTCAATGAAGCATGACTCATTCCTGGTGGCAGTGATTCTGCCCCAGCATGTCTAGATATAGCTGGGTTTTACAGAGCTCTTACTCTGGATAATAACTGTCAAATGGTTGCAAGAGATAAAAAGTTTAACCAGGTCAGACATGTTGACGTAACTGTCTACCTGCTGGATATCGCACATTTACCCCGAATGTCATTACATATTTGGACAAAATTTGTAGTTTTGATTTAAATACTAACAAATAAAATTATTTAAGCCGTTGTAATTCCCAGTCTTGCTAACAGTAGTGCTGTTACCCCTTTAAAAAGTCATTTCAGCCCCACCCTCCACCTAAACTGTTGTTTCTTAAGACACGCACACAATGAAATAGTATCATGATGTCTGCACATGATACAAGAAGTGCTGTTGTGGGCTCTGTTTCTTCATATCTGATTGCCAGGCTGGGCAGCTATACAAAACCTGCATTGAAACTGTAACTAGGTGTGAAACGGCTTTCCTAATTACATATATGCAAACAAAACTCAAAGTATATCAACCACATTAATCCCAGGGTTGTCCCTTAATTCATGAAACTAACTCTTTCCTCATACCCATAGAGAATTTAGTCTCAAAGCATGAGAAAACCCCCCCCAAAAACTGTTTTAATGATAATTAGGATGCTTAACTGAAACACTGTTTAAAATCAATCACAGCAAGTTTGCAGTTAATAGAGACCCCTAGCATTGCTTTTGTCATATCTTTGTTAAAGTCAGGAGAACTGTATGCCAGTGAGCAGCTGCTCAAACACTGTTGATCTAAACTATTCCCTTGTGTTTTGCTGGAGGTCTCACCTGGCAGGGCCTTTCCAACTGGGCCAGGTCTGCTTGCAGAGCATCTTGTAACGCTCCAGGCAGGGTTCATACGCTTGGCGAAAGGCATATCCTGCCCGTCTAACACGCACATTCTCCATCAGGCCCAGGTAACGCACTTGGTGGCACACCAATGAATCAGTGAAGACATGAGCTGACTTCTTGTCATTGGGTTTGATGCATCTGGAAATAGTATAAGGACGTTTATTGAAACTTTGCCTGTGTATAACTGCAAGATATTAAAACAAGTGTCTTGACTCAGACACTAATGTGTTGAAGTGCTTATTATTGTCATTTTTACCTAATGTAGTTAGGGTTTTTGGTCTGCAAGTTCCTCATGAGTGTGCTCACTGAGGCTTTGAACTGGAATCCAGCTGTAGGAGGCCTCTTCAGGTTGACTTTGGCTGGGTTGCCCTCTGGAAAAAGTAATTTCATCAAGCTGTGGTTGGCTTTATACATAGCCTGGGACAGGTCTCTGTACAGCAGGTCATTGTTTTTGTCCACAAAGCCCTCTACCCGATACAATACCTACACAGGGAATTAGAAATGATGACAATCCGTTAGATAGATTTCCATGGTTTGGGCTTCATCTACATTATATACAGGTGTGTGCACTTTGTATACAACACAGTATGTGCAGCATTTCCATTTGTCTAGTGTGAACTAGTTACCAAATCTGAATTATGGAGATTTAAGAACAACATGGATTGTAATATGGAGATTTACCGAAATTTCTCACATCTCAACACAACAAGTCAAACAAATGATGATGCAAGCTTCGGTACTGTTTGCATCAAGTCACAGATAATGCAGTCGTGCATGTGTGTTTATGGCTATCTGACCTTGCCAGCATAGTGCTGGATGCGAAAGCAGTTATGAGGCAGGCTGTGGTCAGTGAGGAACTTTGAATTTTTGCTCAGGCGGCTCTCAAAGCGCTGATGTTCAGCACAAACAGTGTTCAGCTTGTCCAAAAAGGTCTCATCTGTTACAGTCCCGGGCCGCAGACACTCCTCATCAAGCATGGCCAGGATCCCATTCTGGTTCTGAGGGTTATAAAATAGATTAAAAACCAACTGAAATTTAAGATAGCTTGCTCAGTCAATGATGTCATATACCAAAAAGCACTGAGTGAATGGATAATAGTATGCTCTTATAAACTAACTAATTTATATTTTGAGTATGATATATAATTGTGGTAAAAACAGAATCAATTTAACAAGTACATGAATAAAAATGTATTTGTTTAAAATGAATTCAGCCTGACTTACATTTTCAATGAGGTCACAGATGATGGCATTGTTAAAGTACTCAATGTTGGTCCATTCAATACCCTGTAATAAAATTAAACATGATTCACTATTAGCTCTTTCTCTTCAATCTCATTGCTGTGATACAATGTACGATCACACCTATATATTTTTGAACCTTCCATTCCAAATTTAGTTCCCAGTTGGCTGTTAAAATAACCTCAACTCTTATGGGGAGGTCTGTCTCACTTTCGGATCATGTCTTTGAGGATTTGCTCATCCAGCCACAAGAGCACTGGTGAGCTCAACCAATTACAGTATGTTGGGTAAGAAGGTTTTTTTGCTGCAGTCATCATTCTATTTCAGCCTATAGGTATTGGAGCTCTGTGAAGGCCACTCCAGTTCTACCACGCCAATCTTGGAAAACCATACCATTATGGACCTTGCTTGGTGAATGTGGGCATTGTCATGCTTAGTTTCAGTGACAGACCATTTTAATGTTGTAGTACAAAGACATCATAGACAATTGCATGCTTCCATCTTTGTGGAAAAAGTTTGTAGAAGTTCCCAACAAAACTGTGATACTCTAATGTCCACATATTTTTGGTCATATAGTGTGTAATCAAATAGGTTTGTTTGGTACACAAACTTTTGAGTTTTCAGGGGATTAGTCATGCAGGTTTTTCATACTAGGTTTCCACACAGAGTTAAAGTGTTGTGGGGGAAGAAATAACAGAGATGAAATTAAATAATTTGAGAGCGCCACCTGTCAAATTCAGCCAAAAGAAATGCCCAAAACATGGGTCAACTATGAATGTAATGAGCTGGAAAAGTGCTGTAGGCTAGTTTGGCTATGTGAACAGCTTCATGGGGAAGAAGGGAGTATAAGTGGGAGGACAAGAAGTGGAAGAGGAAATCTATATTGTGTACTGGGTGGACTTCTCCCCAGATCACTGCCTTTTCCGGCCCCAGTCTACAACACGGAGGTATTTTCCCATGTACTTGCCTGGAACTAGTCCAGAGAGCCGAATATTATAGTGGGGAGGTCATGGCGGCGTTAGGGCACAAACTCAGCGCTCTGAAAGCAAACAGCCCATAAGCCCTCAGGGACAAAAGTGTTTACCAATACTGTTTGGAGGGATTACTTTTGTGCAAAACTTGCAAAATAGGAGTGAGCAGCATTTAAATGAAGAAGTTGATAAGACGATGAATTGATTTATAAATTAGGAGGTTTCTCAACACTGTGTTAATAGTAAAGTAATCAGTGTTAATAAAAGCATGGAATAACGTTAATTAATCTGTCTCTTACCTCACGCACATACTCCTCCTGCTCCTCACGCAGGGTGAGCTCGATGAAGAGCTGTTGAAGTTTCTCATTGCAGTAGTTTATGATAAACTGCTCAAAGCTGTTGTCCTGTGGGATAAACCAGTTGTAGTATGACGGCGTGTACAAGTTACATTGCATTTGTACAGGGACGATTCAAATGCACACGGCAGCCAACACACTAAGCACATCAAACCTTCTGACTAATATAGCACTACCTATATAAGTATTCTATACAAGTCTATTAACTTACTGCATTTCATCAACTTCCTTCTTATCTCATATTTTTTAAACCATATGCACTTAAAGCAGAAAAAAATACCTTGGTGTTGCTAATACTGTAGATCACCCAAGTATAGTAGAAGTAACACTATCAACCATCTCAGTACTGTCTCTTGTGAAGTGTTAGTATAACAAGAACAGTTAGCTTAGTATTTATTGTTAAAGATTAAACAATGGTTGTGTCAGTTATGATGTAATTGTTACAAGGTTAGATGATTATCAGGTTGGCATTTTGCTTAATTTTGTCACATATGGCAAAATACTTGTTTTGTCTCTTTTTATAAGAGGCTTTTGTGTATTCATGTCCACCATTCAGTAATAAACCCAGAGTATATTAGACCAAAAACCACTGGTGTGCTTTTGGCACCAGGCAAAAGCTTCCAACCTAATTCAAAAGGCTGCATATGGTACAATGGAAAGACTCTGTCATCTCTTTGTTTAACTTGGCAGTACCAGTTTGCAGCTGGCTTTTCTACAAACATAGCCTATTGGCACCTCAGCCTGAAGCTGAGTAAGTAATGGTGAAATCGGGTTCAACAGCTGCTTTTTCAAAGTGCAAGTGTAAAATGGCTCTATGGTCATATTCCCTATTCCCTACATGGCAATTACATGAAAAGCACTGCAAATCTTTGGTTTTCAGATACAGAGGTGCAACTTTACTACAGTCAATGATGCAATGTCAGGTATATAAAATGCACCAAAACTGCAAACATTGCAGTAAATGTTGCACCTCATGGCTAGCCATGCAACTTAGCTGTACAAAATAATAGAGAAAGGCTAAATTAAGTCTAGGATTAAAGGTTCTAATCGCAGCAAGCACACTGCCACATCACATCCTCGGAGGAGTACTTACTCCATGCTGTTGTCCCAGACACAACAACAAACAACAGTAACGACATTAAGGAGAAAGGAACACAGACAGCAGGCAAACGTTATGGACAAATGCAAATAAACAGTGGTGAATTTTACAGACAGGTGAATATTATTGCCAGAGTTAAAACAAGGGGGCATCATTGAATACCCCTAACTTCAAGCAAACC
This sequence comes from Neosilurus hyrtlii, assembly GCA_028564935.1. Classification (NCBI taxonomy): domain Eukaryota; kingdom Metazoa; phylum Chordata; class Actinopteri; order Siluriformes; family Plotosidae; genus Neosilurus; species Neosilurus hyrtlii. Next base: position 13,517,245 of record JAOUQZ010000047.1, read on the forward strand.
AATCAGCAGCGAATATAACCATTTCCTGTTAGTATAGCCAAAATTTGTATAAGATGGCATGGTTGAATTTATAACTTTACAAAATACTACATTCGGTAATAAGATCATTAGAGAATAACGCTGTTTAACACTGTATACAGATCAAAGAACTGAAGCGAAACATTAACCAGAGAAGCAACTTATGTTTAAAACAATATAAAATGTTACATTTAGAAATTTAAACAGAAGAATAAAAATGAAAACTTCTTGTTTAGTGTTGAGTTAAACACTGAAAAAGAATTACTGATACACCGGAGTTATTGTTCTTATGTATAAATGCACTGATAGTGTGTGAGAATATTTCTTGATTAGTGCAAAGGCATTTTAGAGCTCTTATGTCCTATTTAAATAACCAGACAGGTTTTTCTTGTTGTTACTGCTCCCTTAGTCACTAACCAACAAGTCTGAACAGAAGCTGTCTACAAGCAGATGACTCCTGCTGGATAAGCCTTACCTCAAAGATCTCAAAACCATAAATATCCAGGACCCCCATAACCTTCTTCCGGGCTTTGGTCTGAGCCTAAACATAATATATGACAAAGTGTTATTCAGTGTTTTACAGGAAAGATGATAAAATGATACAAAACTATGTTTGAGGCTATACCTGAATGCTTTCGTTTATTCGATTCACCAGCCAACTGAACATGCGGCTGTATAAGTTTTTGGCAAGTGCATCACGTGCATGATAGGCCTTGAACAAACAGACAATTTCCAGTTATTTTGGTTAAGCTTTAATAACAACAATTCTCTCATTTTTTTAAATCAAAAATAGTGAAAGGTTTGAGGCTTTGTGAACAAAGGCCAAAATTACATCTTCGGAGTTTTAAGAGTCTCATGAGCTGGAACTGAGCCCTGACTGTGTAAAATCATCCACTAACATGTCAGCATGGCAGCAGAATACAGTAATAGGTTGAACTCTAGATGACATTAAGCTAACACGCACAGAACATCACATGGCTAGTGCCACTAAGATTATAAATCACTACAGGTTCTAATAGCTTTATGAACGCTTTATGTAAAAAAAAAAATAAAATAAAAATGTAATCCATGTTCAGACCTCTATCTCTGAATTGACTAGGTTCCTGCCGTGTTTGTTTTATCTTGTCGGATGTTTGCAAGAAAGCCTGACCTTAAGAGCAAAGCTCCAACCCTGTGAAGTGGCTTCTTATGAAACAAAAATGTGTTCCCAGGACTAGCACGTATAAAACAGTATGTGCCTATAATACTCATAATTTATTTTTCTGAATACGATTTACAATGTGACAATAATATTTATTTAAAAACAAAGTTCTCACATTCCCATGTTTGCATTTACTTTGGTTATGGAGCCATACTGATATTTCAAGACACAATAATAAAATAGTTAAAATAATAATAATATAAAATAAAATAAATATTATATTAAACCACTACTGTACTGTACAGTTGTCTGGTTAGATAAAAAACATGTAACTGCTAGCAAATATAAAGAAGGAAAAGGGAATAGAGGTAGTTTGGAAAGAGACGTGAGTGCGGTAATCCAACCTGAGCAACGTTAAGTGTTGTTGACACTTTATCCATCTTAGCTTCCACTGTGCGAAAACTGAAGGCTCGTTCTAGCACTGACTGATCAATGCCCAACAGTTCACACATCTCCTTCAGATCTGAGACAAAACACACACAAACACACACCTGAAAGGCTAAGCATTCTGTGTGTAAAAGAAACAATTTTCTGATGCTGAATAATTCTCATACATTAGAGGTTATATTTAATTGAATAAGTATTTTATATTTTGCTTATTTTCTATAACATATTTAAAAAATGGTCTTATAACCAGTTAGAACAAGTATGGTGATTCCCATAGAGCCACTCATGACAAGTCAATCTTTTGATATTGGGTGCAAGAAGAACTGCAAATATGTTTTCCTTACAATATGCAACAAATAAGTCCATACATGCACATAATTAAAAAAAAATAATAAAAAAGCTTATGTACATTTGTTCGAGCCACGAGATCATGCATTAATCCACACATCTGCTCAAATATTTACTGTACTATGGCTTGCAAAATCAGCTTTACAAGTTTAATTAAATGTTCAACTGAATACTCTTTAATACAAATAGTATTATGTTTTTGAACATGTTTAATGCAAATATCAATAGATGGCAGTAGAGTTTAACCAGGTGTACCAACAGACATAATGAATTACACAGGGATCCAGTTACCTCAAATCTACTACGGTTGATTTCCTTTAAGTTAATAGATTTATCTATTATTAAATTTTTTTTCCAACAGAAGTTCGTATTATAATCCATCCGCACTAAATAAATAAATAAATAAATAAATAAATAAATAAAAAGCAATCGAAGTAAAATTCTCACCGTTTTTGTCCTTAACCCGGCTCTCATCGAAGCCATTGACACGGGACTCTGGCTTGAACTCTATGTTGCCAAGCTTAAGCACAGCAGCCACCAGCTCCAGCACTAACTGCACCTCATCCTCCATGAAACCCACAATCTGCATGGCATTCTGAATAAGAGAAGCGAAAATTCCCCAGTCACTACAGCTCAGGTAAGAGATTTGCTAGGAGCCATTGAGTAGCGTTGATGGACAG
>JAOUQZ010000047.1:13520002-13545680 GCA_028564935.1 Neosilurus hyrtlii
TATATTATGGCTATGCTAGATATTGTTGTCATTATACATGGCCACTCGTGTGGTTTATAGAAAATACGTAGGAAAAGGATGCTGTAGGAAATCTGGAAACTCATGCTAAGTATATGTTTATTTTATCCTAATGCAAGCATTAGTACAGCATGTTTAGACTGATCCCCTTCAAAACCAAAGGCACAAGCAAAGATCCATGTGGAGGGGATTTTAACAGTAAACAGCAGATTTGTACAGAGCTTTGACTATCCACTAATGACATCCTAACTTACAAGATAAGAATTAGCATGTCACAATAACCATAGAGCAGGCCTTCAGTAAATATCACCTTATCTTTGTGTCAGAATGTGAAACAAGACAGAACATGTAAAACAAAGTTTTTTCAGTGTGCGTAGTATTCTGTACATCTTACCAAATACTAATTTACAATTGCTTTGGTAGATCTGAGAGTTACTCAATCCATACAAAGAAACCATCCCCTTCAAAAATCCCCCAAAACTCTTCCCTAATTTCCTGAGGATGCAACAGTCTTAATAAATCACACAGCACAAAAGGCAAGTATTCTCTGATTTGGGAATGATTTTGTATCACAAGGCAAAGAGACATAAATTCAGAGTTCAGAAATGATCTATGGTTTTCTAAATGCAGAGCAGAGCTGGGCTTAGAACTACTGTTCAGGAGGACTACAGAGCTGCTGCAGACACTGATTCAAATCAGTTGTGCTGGATGCAGATATCGAATGGTCATTGCCGCACAGAACAGGATAAACAAGAACAGTGTAATTTTTTTTTTTTTAATGGTGAAATGTAATCTTGCCAACATATCACATATTATTGTATGTACGGGAGGAAAGGGACGGAGAGTACAGAGCTTTTATTTAAATTTATTCAATTAGGAAAGTGCATCTAGTAACAGCTACTGCTCTGATAATATGCATTATATGTACAGTGTTGCAGTGGTTAGCACGTCCACCTCACAGCAAGAAGGCCTGGGTTCGATTCCCGGGCTCAGGGCATTTCTGTGTGGAGTTTGCATGTTCTCCCTGTGCTTGTGTCATTTCCTCCGGGTACTCCAGTTTCCTCCCACAGTCCCAAAACATGCACAGTAGGCTCACTGGCTGTTCCAAATCACCCATTTTGTGTGAGCGTGAGTGTGAATGGCTGTATATGTGTTGGCCCTGTAATGGTCTGGCGAGCTGTTCAGGGTGTTCCCCGCCCAGAGTCGGTTGAGATAGGCTCTAACCTCCCCACAACCCTAATTAGGATTAAGCAGCTTAGAAAATGAATAAATGAATGAATGAGTATTTATATTTATTTCGTAATAAAGTTGATTTTTGATATTTGTTCAAGTAATTTACATTTCATGATTATGTTCTAACAGCATCCAAAACATTACATGATCTTAGAATGGAATATCTTTATTTGCTCAGAGTAAAAACAACTTTTCTTTTACCTAATGATTAATTCTATATATGGACAACTGTTATTCCACCTTTTGAAATCAGATATTAACTGATTAATACTGGCCATAGCCATTCCACACCCAGCTTCCAGCACTTGTTTACAGTAGGAAAGGAAGCCGCAAAATCATCCTATGGCAAAACCACATAACAACTACTAGAAGGTACCTCTTTTTTATCAGGTTTCTTTACCTGTTATTAGAAAGGGACACCCTTGTGGTTGAAACTAGTGCAATATGAAAACTGTTAAATTTTGTCTGTTACTGTCTGTACTTTGTGTAGCTGTAACTAGTCAATGTTAACTTTGGATCGTCTTTAATGTTCCTATAAAGTAGTAAAAGTTATTGGGGTTAGACAGGTTGTTAATGGTCTTGGTCTAGTATGATTATGGAGTTGTGTGTGCATGAAAATATGACAAAATAACTCACCCTAACTGTCCTGAAATTTGCAGCATCATCAAGTCCATTGACTGTGGCAGAATCAAGACTTAGGTAATTATATGTGCTGAAGTCTCGGTCCAACTTTAGTTTTTCTGGGGGAAAAAAAACAGAGCATGATATATATATTTTAGAGGCAGTTTAAATCAGCCCTGAACTCTCAAATTTTCCACTATGGTGTGACACACAATTCCCTTTCAATTCTAATATAAAATAGCCCACAAACATGCATATAGTCAGCTAGGATTACAAAGACACACTGCCCCCAGGCTCCTTCTGCTATTTGATGTCTGAAATTAAAGCCTAGTACATTGTTCTCTTACACTAAGCATGTCAACAATGGCAAAGGTCCAGTAAAACAAGTGAGAACAATAGTTGCTGGCCCAGTTACTCAGGATTTCCCCCCTCTCTTTTTAAAAAAACCCAAAAACAAAACTTCTCTTACCTCAGCTCTGCATAACCCCATGCATAAGAATAGTGGTGATTTGTAAAGATGTATGTAACAAGCCTAAGGACAGAGCATGTAAGTGCTTGCTGTCACTTACTGAGTGTTTCATCTGATGCTCCAGATAACAGCTGGTAAAAGATGTGGAAGTTTCTCTCTCCCCTTGGCTGCTTGACAACACGAGATTTCTCCAAAAGATCTGCGAAAAGAATGAGAACATATTGGTAAGCACAAAGAAGGTACTGGGTTTGAGTTCATACTGAGCAATGGTGTTTCTGTGTGTAGCTTGCACATTCTCCCTGTGCCTGTGTGGGTCTCCTCCCGGAACTTGGTTTCCTCCCAAAGTCCAAATGCACATTTGGCTACTTGGCTGTTCCAAATTGCCCCTAGGTGTGAGTGTGTATGGTTGTGTGTCTTGGCCCTGCAATAGATTGTCAAGCTGTTCAGGGTATACTCCGCTTTAACCCAGAGTCGACTGAGGCCATAGCAGGATTAAGTAGTTTGGCAAAGAATATATTTTATTCTCGGTCCACATGCCAGATGAATATTTAATAAGGTCACAATCATCAAAGAATATTTGAGATCTGAAGAACAGAGGAAAAAGAGAACAAGGTGTTTGTTGCCAGGAGGGACAAATAGTTGCATGCTTGTGTCTTATTGCATGCAGCGTCTCATTGTCCATTGTGTTTGTGCTGGAACAGAAAATCTCACAGAACAGCTTTGTCTGGAAGGGTGGGAAGCGGTCCTCACTACACACCAACTGCACGTACGATTAGAACCAATATTATGATCATAAGGTATTCAATCGTGTCTACTCGGGAGACCCTCCAGTCACCCTGTGGAGTTCCGATCCTGTCTAATCTCAGAAGCTAAGCAGATATTATAGGATAATGATATTAAGGTATCTTAATATAATTGTGCTATACTGTATCATGCTGATTTGTCCTGTAAATTACCCAGAGACTGGACATAAGTGAATAGACACCCAAAATTTCAGAATGAATTTTTGCTGGCCAAAGAAGCCAGATGATTGTATGAATATTCCACTGTCAATGGTAAAAAGTTCACAGTAAAAGGTAAGACCATAACAGATCCACGACCAGGTCAGACACTGTAGATGACATCCAAACCAGCTCAAAACCTGTTACGCGTTATCTTCATCAATAACCTATTATGGCCGAGCAGCAAGACACAAGCCTCTTCTTCGACCAGCAAATATTCATTCTAAAATTTTGGGTGTCTGTTTTTTTTATGTCCGGTTTCTGTAATTGAAATTTACAAGAATTGTATTTATTTGCTACATTTCGCAACTGAAATTGCATTTAAAACAAAAAAAAATACCTGTTCTGTTTTAATTATGGACTTAATTTGTATATATTTACACAGAACTTAGAGAGAGATAATTAATACAGTAATAAACACTAAGCAGTAGTGCTGAGAGGTCTTTTGAATTATTTTAACCCATGCCAGTAATATTGCTAGTCTATTAAAGTCCACGTCTCAAGTCTAAACTATAAACCAAAACTCATGAAGCTTTTCTCACTTTCACTTTACAGATGATTCACACAGAAACTGGAGAGAGAAAATAGCAATGGAAAAGACTACTTTCACCTTTTGTGCTTTTCAAGGGAAATAAACACCAAAACACACTTACTTGAAGTTAAAGTAACATTTGCAGCAATTCTTACTTTAATCTTATGCCATCTAAACACAAAACACTTTGAACAAAAAGACTGCTAATCTTACTTATTCTTCATGCTAATCAGTAATATATTACACTGGACCAAGTATGTCACAGAAACACATGAGCAAGTATTGTTTATTTTTACGTGCCTGTCCCTGGGTGTGTTAGAGTCAAAACACTAAAAAGTAATGAAGAAGTCCTGATGAACCAGAAGATCAGATATAAAAAGAAGAGGCAGAAAGTAAAGAAAGAACAAGAGAAAATGTGCCTGTGAACTTTCACTGGAAAAACACAAACACTGGTTTATTGATCTTATTCATGCCCTGTTCCTGCCTCACATGGACAACGACATGCCACATGAACAACTCCGTGACTCCAACACAATCCAGATTTCAAAATATCGGGGCACTACTGATTTCATTAGTCATGAATTAGAAGAAAGAAGAACACGCAACAGTGTGCTTCGACAAATACACCACCATTTGGGCAGAGGAGTTAAGGTGCAGACTTTAAATCTTCCCTTTTATTTTGGCTCTCAGTGGACAGTCACAAGGAATTTATAGTGCCTTCACATACAACAGTGGAGCAAATGGTGGCATGCAGAATTGCTGTGTGGATACTGTAGCCATGGCAGATCTGGGAACGCGAAAGTGTCAGACACAGTAAGAAGTGCAGTAAAGGCTAATCTAAGCTCAAGCTCTTTCAAAAACACACCCTGTATTTGTCTGTGTGTCCCAACCCACTAGCATAACTGCAGGAGAACACAGTTTGGGTGGTTTGCAGCAGGGCAGAGCTCCACTGCTGTTTGCTGCAAGCCATCACTGTGACCACACAGCTGGATCTGAGAGGCAGTACAGCTTCTGTAATAGACACTGAGCCTCAGTAAGGTACTGTTTAATGGGTCAACCCAGTATTGATCCTGTAATTATACTCACAATTACTGATGACACCGCCCAATGGATCCCCTTTGAAGTCAAACTCAATGTCCATGTACTTCCCCTATGGATAGAGAAGGAAATATGTACATAAAACAATAAGGAGCTACAAATCAATTGAAATTAAGAGTGACATCTTTAACCTAGCCTCTATCTTAGCCTTTAACAGTCAAAATAAGATATGAAGGACCAATGTGTCCTATCCTTGTGATGAGATTGCACCAAGGCCTTTAAAACTGCTTAGTAGCAGGCTGAACATAAAAGTCCGTGCATCTACACAGTGGCTTTTAATGGCAGAATAAATGAAAAAAAGCAGAAAAGAGCTAGCAAGTGTGAATCAAATTAAAAGCACAAGCCTTTCATAAGAGCTAGAAATGATTTCAAGTTATATAAATGCTTTCTCCTCCCACCCCAGTCTCTTAGTCAGGCTTATTCATAAAGCAGACTATATACTTCAGCTGGAGTAATGAACTACCACTGAGGACAATGTGAAGGTAAAACAGCTTTCTATTCAAACTAAAAACTGAACAGTAAAAGCAAGCCTCCTCTCTGGAAGGGTCTTTTAATCTCTCTTTTTTTTTTTACTCCCCAGTCAATGGCTTTTCAAAGCTACTGCTATAATAACTGTAGCCAAATTCAATAAAACGTTCTGCCAGCCATGGGAAATACCTAATTGTTTTTCCCCCTCAGTGTTTAGCAGATGACCCACTATAGAACTAGTGGAAAGATCTGACAGCATAGCAAGTGGGCTTGTGAAGTTCTTGCACAGGACATGTAGTGACTCTGGAGCTCTGGATTAATTCAAGAAATCTGGAATCATACGATGACATCAAGAAGGAATCTGAAAGCAGCCCACAGACCCCCCCCAATAAAGCTTGTAGTGAGCGTGAGAACAGTCCTGCACAATTCCACGTCCCTTCAGATCTACATGCTTAAATTTAATGCCCCCCCTCCCCCTCAGATTGGTCCTTCTAAAAGCATTTACACGCTGTGGTATAACGAACGCTAACATTAACTGATACAACACAGCTACAACATTACTAATAATACATGACCATGGGACCTTATGGAATCGATTCTTATATTTATTTACTCATAATTATCAACAACTATAGCTATTAGGTAGGTTTTTAATATACTTCAATTATATTACTGAAATGTTCTCTCAGCAACCAATCAGCCATAAACCATTAGATAATACTTATACAGTGGAAAGGAAAAGCACCTTTGAGCTCTCTCTCCCTCTCCCTCTCTCTCCCTCTCTCTCATAATCTTTTTCAGCACAAGCTGTTTAATGCATGGCTTCAAAACTAAGGAGCATCTCAGGATACACCCAGTGAATGCTGATGCACACATTAATACATATTCATGTAGCTTTTGGAAAGTTACAACTACTGGTTTTTTAGAACCCTATCAGAATATAAACCATAGTACTTATGTAAAGTACAGCAGTGCCAGACATGATCAAATGTCAATCTATGGGCAAAAGAATTCATGAAAAAAAAAAGATGGTTGATGTCAGTGGCATTTTGAAGTCTTTATAAAATAAATGAACAGCCACAAAAACATTTAGAGGGGAAAAAAAGCAAAAGCTGTTTTGGCAGGGTTTGTTACTAAAAATCAACACTCTACATGAGCTTAATCTTATGTAAACGAAAGTCATTTAGTAGAGTGATCCAGGCACTGAGCACACTGCCAGAAACTGGATAGGCAGATAGACAGATACTCACAAATCGAGAGGAGTTGTCATTCCTCACGGTCTTGGCATTCCCAAATGCTAGACAGGGAAAACACATACCATATTAGTGACAAAGTGTAGTACATTTCCGTACAGGTTGCGATCTACATAATAAGATACACATTTTCTTATTTAACTTTTACATTTTAACTGTTTAAGGCCTTGGGAGACCTTACAGCCTCTGTTTAAACTTCACAAGCATGACTGAGAGGATCCTGTGGGTTAAAATTGGAAGTAATCTGTTTTGGACATTGCAGTACATCACTTCAATATGGGCTGCAAAGAGCAAGTACAGGAGTGAGGCCATGGGGCAGGAAGTCTGCTGAGCCTCAGGAGTGGAGATCATTACAGCCAGCAGCTAAACTCTCACAGATGTGGAACTCGGCTGGGCACTTCACTGTGCCTGGGCATTTCCTGTGCATGGCCCCATGTTAAAAACACAAATTCCTGTCTGTGTTCAAGCAGCAGAAAGCTTTGTGCTCCATTAACAGTCAAGGCGAACAGCTGAAAGAGGGTCAATACTAAGAAAAAAACAGGGGCAAGATTGTCTCAGCACCCCAATTTTCAAATGTGTCAAAACATAAAAAAATAGAGGTATGGTTCTGAACTAATTGCTTAGTTAGCTGTGAGATTTCAGTAGAAGATTTTAGTAGCAATTCAATTTCTTATTCTGTGAGCTAGATAACATGCCTTTGTGGAAACCTACAGAACATAAATGCGCACCTAGTAGAACATTTGATGTATTTAATTACATTTTATTTGTGTGTATCAAATCTCCATTTTATTGGGTGAATTTCCTGATAGACTAATACCTTTTATTGCTGCTCAAGGTTGAGAGATACTTTTAGCACTTAGTCATTGTTTGTTAGGATAACAACCGTTCAAATACAACCTGAAGGATCATATGCTTTAAATTCATTATGTATAATATTTTTTATTTTGCCAGAGTATTGACTGTGACTACCATCTGTGTTATCCAAAACTACCAGAGTTTTAAAATGCATGCCAAAGCTGAAAAGCTTAAATTAATAGTTAAACATTGTTAAATATACCATACACTTATTTTTGTACAATCTGTACATTAAAATTGTGGCAAAAGTACATAATCGTAGACACCCTGGTCTTTTAGATAGGTTTTACTGTATATTCCTTTTAACATGGGGGAAAAAAATAACTGATAAGATGCATTATACATGAAGATGGAGAAATAGATGAAGATGATCTGATGAAGGTAACACAGTTTTATACATACCTTCTAGTACTGGATTGGATTGCAGCAGTTGTTCTTTCACCTTGTTCACCTCCTGGCCCTTTCCACACACCGCAGCCACATATGACATCACCAGCTTGCTGGCCTCTGGGACACATAGTACAACAAGAGAGGTCAGAGGTTATACTCTTCCAGATGTGACAAAGCCGCACCCCAAAATCCCCCTTACATCATTTCAGCCAGCTCAGCTTTCCCACCCCACCCCAATCCACTATGAACACACAATTTCTCTCCTCACAGATTTCAAGTTAATCCTGTTTAGCCTGCATTAAATATCACACTAATGAAATGACAATCAGTAAAGTGGTCCAGGGCCAAATCCCAGATCTAGTGTTCAACAAATGACTCTTATAAAATTAATGCAGTATGCCATGTAATTTACTCCCCATTTCTATTGTGCTCTGCTTGAGCTTATGACAGACTTTGATGATTTGATAAAAGGTCACAGGCTGTCATATTACAAACCTAGAACCTTCTTGATGTGAGGTGATAGTGCCAACCACTGAACCACCATCCTTGGCCCCAAATGTTAATTCAAAGGAGATAATTATTATTATTTCAGTGGAATTCAAATTGTACTAAATTGTGAAAAACGAAGTTCATCAGAGCAAATTAGAAAACAAGAACACTGCATTAATTTCAGTAATCAGATTTTAAACATCATGAAGCACACTTGATTCCATGACCTACTGTTCTGTGTATACTCAAACACTTTCATCATCCTTTAAACTTCACAAATGATTAAATGATTATAAAATCTCATTGCTTGCTCACTGGACTATCTGTATATCCTAAACCTACTAAATCAAGTGACAAAACTGTTTCCTTGATTTTCCAGCAGCATTCCTGGTTCGGTAACATATCGAATTAAAATCTATTTGTGACCAGTCATGGGAAAAAGCACTGTAAAATGCTGACATAATTCTCTAGAGCTCTCTCGCAAGCCCAAGCAAAGCTCAGCTAAGCAAGTGTTGGGAGTGACAGGCTAATGTGGAGCATATTAACAATGAGAGAGGACCTCAGGATAACCTCACAGACCACTACATCACAGGGCAAATGAAATCGTCTCACTGTAGTACAACAAGCACAATGCATTTGAAGACCCTGTACAGGAATGACTTATATTACAGTACTACAGTAGAACTACCATTAGTTTGTAAAAACAAAATGAACTGAGGAAGTTTATGACTTGTGAAAAACAAGGCATTGTAAACACAGACAGACATTATGTGTGAAAATTACATGCAGACTAAAAGTGAAACCCATTCTGAAGAATGACTCATAACTTTTACTGATTGATGCCAGACTAGACCTGGCATACATGTATGCTTTTTTTAATCTGACTTCAAATCAGTACACAATCATGTACAAACAAACTGAAAAGGATATAAATATCCAATTCTTCTTCATCATAATAGATTTACAAAAAATCCCAGCATACTTTGAAGAAATATCTACCAAGCAACTCAGGTATTGTATACACACTGATCAGCCATAACATGGCCACTGACAGGTGACATGAATAGCATTGATTATCTTGTTATAGTGACATCTGTCAAGAAGTGGGGTGTATTAGACAGACAAATCTAGTCTGTCAATAATGATGAAGATAATGCTGGCTATGACATAAAGGTGTCAAAACAGTGCACTGGCACAGAACAGTCAGCTGGTATTAATGTTATGGCTGATTAGTGGATATGCAATTGCTACAAGAAGCTTAAATAGACCATATGATGATCTATTGAAAAATGCAGTGCAAAAGTGCCACATTTTAACCACATCCTGTTAGGCTACGCAAAAGGTCAAATCTTGGTAGTTCAAAAAAATATATAAAATAAAATTATCCATCCATTAAACATCCAATCCATCAGGGCTCACATCGCCTTACCAGTCTTCCCTGCACCACTTTCTCCTGTTATGAGGATGCACTGGTCCTTATCTTGATCCCGAAGAGACCGGTATGCTTCATCAGCCAGAGCATAACTGGAAGACAAAATATGAAAATAATATATATGATATTTCGATTTGAAGAAACTATGGTCGCAGAACTGTTTAACTTGTCTTTGAACAAGACTGTATTGTGAAATCCATGAACTGTTGCCAGTTCAGCATTAAATCAGCATTATGCTTCATAGAAACCTCATAGAAAAGTTGTCTTCATCTCCTTCTCTCATGTTTGAGAGAAGAGGAAATTCATGGTTAGGAGAGCTTGTGCACACCATATGTCTACTAAACAATAGCATATTGCCATCCTGGACAGAATTAGGTCGCATCCGCATAACAGTCAACAAATGTGTTGAATCAAGAAATGGCATATTGCTTTACTGGTGGTTTTCGCTTGGCAGATATATATTACAACATTCTCACAGAATCACACTGACAAAAACACTGACAATATACTTAAACCTGCAATATGATGATTGTGATTGATGTTCTTGCCTGTAACAGTACAAACAAAATGCCACCAGTAGACAGGAGCTCTGAGGTAATGGAGAGAGCATATTGGTGATGATGTATGCTCTAACAATCACAATCAGACTCAAACGACCCACGTTCTCTGTCGAACCCATTTTATTTTACTTCCATTATGGCACAGCACTTTAATCTACTCAGCCAGGCAGCTAACTTGCTCAGACCCCCAGTTTTCACTCGGTCTGTACTTCTCTACAATCATTACCCAAGAATGTTCCAGAACCACCACTAATAATAGCTCTGATTGTGAGGGAAATGTTGCATGTAGTTTCCCCTTCTGTAAAACATTTAAGAACACACGAGACTCGAGTCTGCAGGGAGTTCTGTTCCGTTGTTATATACAGTACACACTCAACTCCAGAAGAAGTATTGCCTTTCTTAATGCAAAAGGGAAGAAAAAAAATTCACACACACACAGATTATATATATATATATATATATATATATATATATATATAGACACATGTACAAAAATAATCCACATTAGATGACGACAGACTATTTCCTGTAACCTTTGATAAGTTTGAAGACACTTATACAGGGCTCTTAAACACTTAACACTTATGTGAAACATCTGACGGCATTTTTTATTTCAGGTTTGCTAATGTAGGCTCTCAACTTAAACTCCAGACAACAAAAACAACAACAAGTCCAAAGCATCATTAAACCACTACTTTATTTTACAGAGGGTGTGAGCACTTGACTCTGCATGCAGTCCCAATTTTTTCAATGAACAACATGTTAATAACAGGTCTGCCCCTAAAAGCTCATTATGGTCTCTTCTGACAACAACACATGATTCCATACATGATTCTGAAGAGATCTTGTAAAGTTCAGGCACAGCAGTTTGAGAGTGTGTTTTTGTTTAGGAAGGGTTTCTTATATGCAGATCCTTACGCAGCCAGTACACTGCACCTTCATTTATTTTCACACCTGACAATCTCAAGAATCCAGTCACTTATGGAATTTAAAAAAATATATAGATTGATCTAAAATAATAATCACTAATTATTATTTTACAGATCTGGCACATCACAATTGTAAAGTGGTGCTCACTCAAAAATAAATTAATTATTTCTTTATTAATTATTATTTAAAAACAATCTTCATTTGTCTGTCTTGCTGAATCTTTTGTTTTTTGTTCTTTCTATTATTTCATATATAATGTTCTCAACCATGATGTCAAAACCACCTGAACTTTCTGTAAAAACACACTACAGCTATTCAAATGATTCAGTTACTTCTCATCATTACTTAATAATCCTCATCAAAGCAAAACCTTCTGATCCTAACTGCAAATGGATATCCAGCTCTCCTCTGTACAGAAAAGAGAAGCCAAAAACTGTAAATTGCAATAGAAATGGGTGGAGGCTTGGCACATGCATAAATAGACACACTACAAGAGAAAGAGAGAGAGGGTGACAGAGGGACATGGAACATTACATCACAAAAGAAATTTGTGCAGAGTCTAGGGAACAGATGTTTCTGTTTTGTGGGCAAATGTGGAAGCACAGCATAAACCATACAAAGAAGTACAATACCAGAATTACCCCAAACTTCATTGGAGAAGCATGACAGCAGGGAGGGGCAGTAGGGATCGTCACTCTGGTTATCATGATAATATGAAAACATTAAATTTGAATATGAAAAAGACCCTAAATAGTGGCACCTGCATAAATGGTAACTTTCAGTGGGGTGTCCTGTCACCACGCACAACACCAAACAAAACCAAGAGGATACATATCAGATATTTTAGTTTGGAGTTGGAAAAGGAAAAAACAAACAAACAAACAAAAAACCCAAAACAAAAAACATCCTGAATGAGTGTTCCTAAAATGTATATTCTTGAATACTGTGCAACTGTGATTGATACACAAGGACATCAAGAGAAAATTAAAATCTACATCTGAGAACATCAAAGCAGACAGTTGGTAAGGCAATGCTGTGAGGCTTCCACATCTTACCAGAGGCTGAAAAAGGATTTATGTGTGGAGGATGGGGAGGTGCCTGGCACACCCACCAGCGTGCAGGAGAATGACCTGTAATTTCAGTTTCCTTGAGGCAGGGTTGAGGCCAAAGCCACAACAACATGCTTCAATGTTGAAAATAGCATGTTCTTCTACAGTTAGCCTTGAGAAGGAAGGGGAGGGACAAGATCACCCAAGATAAACCTTTTAGACAGAGAATATAGTAATAAACTTTAGTGTCAATATATTTTTTTTATTCAGCATTTACAGCTTCAGGAAAATGGCCCAGATCACTAAAAGGCCGCCCTTGCAGAATAGGTCTGATGAGTGGGATCTTCAGACACTACATTGTAATAATAACCACAGCTGGGCTCAGTGCAGAACTGCAGCATAGAGTTAATTTATTGACTCACCACCTGCAAAATGAAGAGTGGGGATCAGGTGCAATGCCAGCATTACCAATTTCTCAATGAACAGAGACTTAAGAAAAGACCCAGTACCAACTGGAGACTCATATTTGACTTTAGAACATGTGGATCCTCTGTGGGGGTTAGAATCTGTGGCCACAGATGAAGTCTTGGTTGGGATGGATGGAACATACATGTGAAGCAGGTTTAATAACCTCAGACTTGCATGAAATATTTCCAGCCATATCCATAACTTGTTTTCATCATCCTGACCCATCGGCAGGGAAACAATACATAACTTAATATGTACAAAAACAAGATTTAATGTAAACAAAGGAACTCATAGATCCTTCCTCTTCAGTCTTGGCTTTTGTTTCCTTCCCCCTATTGTAATTGCAGATGTCATCACCATCAGGTGGGCAAGGGGGAAAATTCCCAAAAATATTTATTCCTTCCAGCCCCAGATTCTCTACTTTAATGTGTAATTTAAGCAAGTATACTGTACAGTTTATCTGCAGGACTGGTCACATGGAAATGTATTGTTATTAAAATTTTATTTCTTTTAGCAGTTCTATAACAGATAGGCCATTTTATGGAACTCTGTAATATGTGCTTAGTGATGAAAAAAAAAAAAAAACATTAGATGAATTGGACACAGTAGAACTGAGAGACATAATGAGCTTAACCCAGACTTCTGTGCTGTGCAGGATTTCCGTATCTTGTGTTGAGTGTGCTGCAGGGGAAATGGAGGCGCTCATTCAAAGATGACCAGGCAGCATTGCGAACACAGTCTCTCATAGCAGACAATGGGCTACAAATACCATACAGGAGTGAAGTGTTAAAAAACACCAGAGGTACAATAACCCATATGGCAGCAAAACTTCCAGCTGTTTTCTAATGAAAAATGAGGCAATTCGCCTAATTTGTATATGTAAGTGCTGATGTGGCTACATGGAGCAAAAAGCCACATTGTTTAATTACTTCCAATAAGACCATTCTAAACAACATTCCAAAAGGTTTAAGCAATCTAGAATTTCTATCGATTTTCCTGGCTGACATACAGGTTGTCTTATTTTCCGGCAAAATGTAAATACTTCTAAGCTGACTAGTTTGAGAGCAAATTTACAAACAGTGGCAGTACCTGAGACAGACCTGAGGAAAGCCCCTAGCTTCCGTAAACAACCAACCATCCTAGCCACACATGCAGAACATCAGGAAGAAGGAAGAATGAAAAGGCTTATTTTAGCATCCACACACTGGATGCTTACAGTATTTCCCCATCGTCTACACTGATTCAGCTTTCCTGACCAGGTCAAGATTCAGAGAGCTCCAAACTGTGTGAGCTGGGTGTGTAGAGTTGGCCAGCTGACCCTGAATCATAGCTCCACGTCAACTGTTTCAGAATAAAATGCACTACGGTATCATGTATTTGAGTGATGGCTGTCCACATACACCATCCAAATTAAAGGTGTAGTAGTGTCTCGTCTTGGGATTGCAGTTTTTACTAAGGCAACACTAAAAAGTAGCTCCCTAAATAGAGCTGGTCAGCCGACTCAGTCTTGTTTGTATTACAAGCCAGGATTAGAAAAATTTATTGAATAGAAAGTTGCAAAAGTTTAGTTATATTCACAAAGAAAATGGCACCCAATGGTCGCTCTTTTAGGCTGTGAAGGTAAGGATGGAGAATAAAAACGGAAGCACTACATGAACACTGTGTCTTTCAGTTGAACATTAGAGCCTCTTTTCTAAGCACAACACACTGCTGAAGTATACAAAGTGTCTGAAGGTTTGAAAGGAGAATCCTTTGTGTGTTCCAGTGCTCTGATGCCCCACAGTGAGAACATCCTTTCTAAAATTCTGTTAGGTTTTAAAACAGACCAGATTGCCTTAGACTTGGGAAATTGGGGGGGTCATTAAATGACAAACCAGATACCAAGCACACATGTGCACACACTCACGCACACTCAAACAATGCATAAAAGAAAATTTTCAAAAAATATAAAAATCAATTGACATCTCTCTGGGGAGGCATGTCCTAAATTTAACCTTTTTTTGGACCCAGTGCTGATGGGCATACGATCAGTCTCCACTGGACTACAGTTGGAACTATTGTAGCTCATGCTGAGGAACTGCAGGAAGGCAGAAGTAAAGGAGAACAGCTTGTTTATCTAACTCCCAAGCAGGAAGTGAAGGAGTGGAGTAGGTCACCAGACTGGGACAGGGTCACCACTGCCTTTGCAAAGAAACTGTCAGTATGTAAGAAGTACTTGAAAATATAAAATGATAAAAATGTGAGGCAGCACAGTGGAATAGTGGTTAGCACATCCATCTCACAGCAAGAAGATCCTAGGTTCGTGTCCTGGGCCTTTCTGTGTGGATGTTGCATGTTCTCCCTGTGCTTGCAGGGTTTTTCTCTGGGTACTCTGGTTTCCTCCTTCAGTCCAAAGACATATACATTAGGCTAAGTGGCTGTAAGAAATTGCACCTAGGTGTGAGTGCAAATGGTTGTATGTGGTCATTAGCCCTGCAATGGACTGGCGAGCTGTTGAGGGTGTACCTTGCCTTTGCCCAGAGTTGGCTGCGATAGGCACCAACCTCTCTGCAACCTTCACATGATAAAGCGGTTCAGCAAACAAATGAATGAATGATAATGAATGAATGAACGATCATCACTAACATGCATTTTGGCATGACTAAAAATGTCTGACTAAATGTGGTAGAGACACAACAAAACACACAAAATGTTGTGAAAGGTTTGTTTGTCACTCACATTTATTAGACTTAATGTCAATTGGGGGCTCAAGTCGTTGAAGTCAGTATCGGAACCCTGAGAAAACAGGGAAGTCAATGGACAGGAATGTAAGCAATGGAAAAACATCCATGCAGACTAAGGTCATGTTCAACGCATACAAGAATGTGACCTCTGCAATCAGAAATCCAAACATGGTGGAAAAATGTGATCAGTAAACTGAGATTTGTTGCTATGCCTGCAAATGTATATTTACTGTATGTATATATAAAATCTCATGAAAACCAATTTGTCTTACGTGGAAAATTGACTGCATTTTAGCAAACAGCAATTCTTGGGGAAAATAAATTAATGTGTGTAAAATACTGGGCAAATAAAGACTGGAGGCATGCATAATAGGCACTGACCTAGGCAACTGCTTGTGTGAGGTTTATGATTACAATGAATAGATAGCTTTTTCTGACATACAGGAAACAAACTCATTTTCCTAGAACTCTTACAATGAGGAGAGGGTACTTTCCAGTGACTTTGTGAGCCTTTGCCTGGGGCTTACAATACATGTGGAGACCAGGCTAGTGTTCCTCCAGCCTATTTGATCATCTACAGATTGGATCAGCCATGTGAACAAAGATTTGTTTTGTATTCCATATGCAGGAGAAGTGACATGTGGGTGGCCATCCTTTGATAAAGAGAGATGCTGCCACCATTATCTAGCTGGTTGAAAGTACAATCTGCCAACGCACAAGGTCCAGAGAACCACTGACTGCTGAAATGACACTATTTCACAAGCTAACAATTATTTAAACAGCTTAGGAAATGCAAAAAAAGAAAACGAAAAAAGAGTGGGAGTTGTACAGTAGTGGCAAAATAATTTTAGTGGAATAAACAGACTGTCAGTGCATTGAAGTGAACCTACAACCATTTAAAGAACGAGCTAGCCAATAAAATCCTGTTGGATCAAGAGATTCTGGGAAAGCAAACAACTATACCAATTGTGTAAACAATAGGATGAAGGAAAGAGTGCAGTTCCTTATTGCCTCAGCTGCCTCAGGCCAACTTTCACAGGCAACAGATCGCCACTACATGACGCTGTGGCCATGGTTAATTTATCACTTCAAGAGGTATAAGTGGTGCTGGTCCAAGATCAGTGCAATTTCAATCTTTGAACTTTGCCCAGTAGGCAGCAGTACAATCTAAACTAATAATTGTTTGCTGATCAGTGCATAGATTGTAGCATGGAAATAGGTGATGTAACAGTGTTATCACTACTATGCAAATGAGAAGCTAGAGAATACATACATGGGGCAACATTATATGACACTTTTTTAAATAGAAGTCCACAGTGACTAGGTTTCAATGAAACTTTTAAAAAAAATATATAAATTACGAAACTGGGACAGACAGGCCATTTCTATGAAGCCTGTCTGGGTAACACACACATGTGAGATGTGGCATTTAGAAACCAAGTCAAACACAAAGTTTTCTTATTCTCTTTCTCTCTCTCTCTCTAATTTGAAGTCATGACTTTAAGTTAAGCCTTTAACTGCCAATTAATATTGTGCATGTACAGTAATATTTATTTTAAACAAACCAAGCATAGGCAATACAGCATTTAAATGTAGTACAGTATGAATAATGGGGATGCACCTTTTTTGTATGAGGGTGTATATGAGTAGTTTAAAAAAAAAAAACCAACTTGCTATACTTTACAGAACCCATTTTGGGAACCACTGTTATAAAAGGTTCTCTTATCAGTACAAATCATGATCTATGTAGCTCTAGTAGATAATTTACACACATGCACCTTCCCCTGCAAAGGTTTTAAAACTATTCATAAGCAGTGCAATTTACCAACCTAGAAGGCTTTCACCATTAAGGTTGTGCTTTACAAAAAAAACCCATCAGTCATGTGCAAAAAGTTTGTACTGAACTAGAATCTCTTTAAATGTAACTGAAATAGTCATACGTCTGTTTGTATATATCCAATTTAAGATGAATCACATGTCTTATCATGTACAGATCGGTCATAACTTTACCACCACCTTACTGGTCATATATGTGTTCTGACACATTTCTATCATAGCCAGTATTATCAGTTTCAGCAGTGATACAGTAGGTAATCCGTGGGATTCGCTCCTAACTCACAACAGTCTTGAGCAGCTATGTCACTCTTGCCAGTTCATTGGTTGCCCTTCCTTGGACTATATACCATTCTGATGTATACTGTAAAGACATAATTAACAATTATTCTCCTCAGGCTCAATGAATGCCACTGAATAGTTCCAGAGAAGGAACATCGAGAATAGCAAAAAGGGCGTTTAGTATAGTAAGTTTTAGCATAAACTATATTGTACTACACTGTACTGCTCTAGGTTACCGTAATAACCTGTGAATGTCATTTTGATTCAGGCATTAGCCACTCAGGATAATAAGCAATTATTGAATGAGTAGAAGAATGATATGGAGAATTATTCACTTCAAGGAGGTTTTATGCCCTATGAGATCTGAATATCTCTCAATATCTTACAAATACCAAATTCTATAATTCTTAAAATATTTTAGCATCGTAGTCAGTGCAAGTCAGCCAGAAGTGCCTCATGCTATTCCCTGCTAATGCTGTTTCTGATTTTAAAAAAAATGGAATTAGTGGGGGTTTTCCATTCTCAAGAATTAAATATTTTTCCTCCACCAAACGTGACTTTACTGGATTATTGTGAGGAGTGTCTTATCTTAATAGCAGACAGCCATTTTCTTGCTAGGTTTCTCTGGGAGGTGGGGGAGAATCGGATCATAGATAACATAACATAGATAGGCCACACCCTATTGACAGAGCTATTGATGAACTTTGCACTGACATCTTGGTCTCTGCTACTCATTCTCAGATATGGCTAACAAGAGCATAAAGAGTGAGAAAATAAAAAGAAGTTTTGACAGCTCAGGGCTTTGCTGTAAATTGTTCTAACTAACCAAGATAGTGGACAGGTGTAACCATATGCCACGTGTCATAGCCCATCTATCTGATATAATATCTATGAGGTGGAACACTGACGAGTGCCAATCATGTAGTAATCATTCAACTTATCCAATGTCAATAATGGCTGGTAAAAGAATACTAACAATTTGCTTTACACCAATCAGAAATTAGGATTTATTTTTGAATGAATAATAATGTAAATTAACCCATAGATAGTGGACCTATCAGACTGTACAGTTCTTATGTTGTATTTAGTACTAATCAAATGTTATTCACCCCACCTGTTAGCAGCCATAATGCGTTTTTTTTTTACTGTTATGGCTGATCAGTGTATATACATTCTATATACAGTATAATGCAGTTATGAGCTCTTAATGTCTACTGAACTGCTACAGCTTGAATAAATGACAAGCACCTTGCATGGCCTGATTGAATACGGTAAATTACACCGAAGAAGTACAGCATAGCCACTCATGGTCTAAAATTTCCAGGTGAACGGAGACTATTTCCCTTGACAGAAGGGCCTCTGCAGCCAGGTATGGTCAAAGAGATTAAATGGCTAGATGGGAGGCAGAAACAGTGTCATGCTGGACTTCAAGGTTGTGCCATTAATTCATTTGTGTTGCATAACTTACCAATTAAAGCTACGAATACATATTATCTACACTCAAAACAAATGCATGCAATTTAACAGAGGTTAGAGCTGTTGAACAGGTGATACAAGGGCCTCAGGATAAAGACCCATGCTAAGTGAGTTTTCAATCCCCCAAGGCAACCACTTATGTGGCACTGGCTGGTCCATCAGAAGGATGTTCTTGATATACACAAATCCTTAATGATTCTTGATACCAGTGTACTGGGAGAGAGAGAAGCTGAGAGTGCACCCGAGTCCGATTACCTTGTTACAAACAAGGTAATACAATACGGCCCCAGAGACCTGTTCCTACCCAGTACAATCTGGCATGTCGTTCAAGTGGCACCAACCACCTGCACCATAACCTCTACAACTGAGTCCCTTTGCATATCATAACACACACAAACTACCTCTCTCATTCCAGTACTCAGTCTTGGTGAATTTGACAGATTAAAAAAAATATGTAAATGTTTAATAACTGTGAAAGTCTGTTTCGGGGCAAAACGACATAATGGATATGGACATACAGCTAACACTCTGTGAGCGGACACAATTGGTCTTACTAGCCCAGGGGGGCAGCTGCAGTTTTTATGTATTCTCTGTAGGCCTGGGTTTATTGGGTAGCAGGTGTACGCAGAATCCTTAGAGACTGCCAAGCCCTGTTGGGACAAAGAGGGAGGTTCATGACTGCAGACAAGCACCATTCTGATTCATATGCAAGACTTAAAATGAGGACAGAATTCAGTGCACATTGTAATCAAAGGATAAAAGAATGGCAAATGATAAATAAATAACTGGCAGAAAAAAAGATAATAGAAAAAAAAGCTAAGAACTATTTTTTGGCATCTGAAAGTCATTTTTAATTAAAAAAAAAGAAATAACAATTCAAAGACATTTTAATAAACAATACCGCTACATTATGGGCCATTTTCACAGACTTTGTGTTAGTAGTAGGTATCAATTTACAAAATCAAGTTTCAAACAGCTAATTTTTCAAGCCTCTGACCGAGAATACGGATTTAAATATAATGGCAGAAGAATGCGTTTATATAGATTAGGACACTGATAAAATACCACACTTTTGCAAATGTGTTGTGCATTCAGCAACATTATTCCTCTGAAACCTATGATAAAATGTTTAGTCTAAGGCTTTCAACATTGTGATCATATTGCTGATACTCTTATGTAATGTTATTGCTATGATGAACATCTAATTATGAATGATGTGTCTAATACCAGTATACCGTGCATTAATACATTCAAGCACCGTATTACACATTCACATCTCAGTCAATATACACATATAACCTATAGCATCAGTTTAATACTTACAACAATGTGCTTATAGGGTATCTGTGGTGAATTTATATTACTAGCTCTTTCAAACAATCACGTTTGACATCAGTGGTTTCATCAGGCAATGTCAGTCCTTGCTTCCTCTCAAGTACGTGCGAGTACTGCCACACTACTACACTACATGTGCTGCAACATGTTGCCTTCTTCATGGGCTGTTCCTGCCCTGGAAGTGACATGAGCTCGTTGTTTTGTCCCATTGGCTGGGCAGCAGACACCAGTCTAAGATAACACATTATCGGCCAGTGCCGAGCTGTGTCGGCAGGAAAATGGCGGTGTGTAAAGCATACGACTGCACAAACAACAAGCGTGGAAATCATGGGAAACATAACATGACATCGGCACAGGCCGTACTCTGAAAACCTTTCTTTTCATACGCAATTCAGTAGTCTGCAAAGACCACTTCAAGCCGACCTGCTGTCGGCGTGACCTCCAGGTAGAATTACGTCTAAAACCGAGCGCTGTTCATTCGGAATATCTTAAAAAAAATTCAAAGGGTGACAACGGACAGAAGCAGTGCCTGGCCAAAAGGATCCAGTCAAAGGTAAGAGCCTTCAGTATGAGGAAGGTTTAATCACCTAAAATGCTTGCTGCTTGTTTACTAGTGCTGGACAACCTGCCCAATGAGTTCATGTCACTTTCGGTGGTTGTTTGGCAATGGTTCAGCCCCCACCAGTAATACCCAGGATAAAATTACCCAGTATAGTGCTTTTTATGGTAATTTATGTTAAAATAGGCTCTGTAACGCTTAAACTTATTTCATTACGCACAAGTTATGCTGAACGAATGACCAATACTGGTACTCTTTAAGGAAGATGGTACCCTTTAATGAGAATGAATTAAAGCTTTACCTAAGGTTCAGTAAACACTTTGCCAAGTTGGCTCTAATAAAAAAAGCACTGTAACTTTTCTTTTTAGAGCTCATGCTTTCCCAATTCAAGATTTTAAACAAAAAAATTTGACAATTTCCTTCACATAGAAATGTAAAGATTCAAGATATTTTCCAGGTCTTAATGTCAACTCCACAAGATGTTATACCCTCAAAATAGTGTCAACGATGAAGTGCTGTTTTTAATAAACCAAAAATGCTCAATGTGTTGAACATGTGACAGCACTCTCATAGCATCAGCCAGAAAAAAGCACTCACTACATTTACACATTAGTTTCATGGTCATTTATGACTGAACTGAACAAGGAACAGTCTAGATTAAAAGGTTACATAGCAAGAATTTCAATCAGCTACTATAAGGTAAATCATTCCAAGAGGGATAGTCACCATTGACAGTCTTACGTACTTCAACAATGAGTGAAAATGTGAATATATTCACACTCAGCTAGAATTAACTCACCACATGAGAATGGCCACAAAAACCCAGAGTCAGCAATGCAGTGTGTCTCTTCACAAACTATTCAGAGTGAGCAGCATAGACCGCGGGCTTTGGAAATGCAAACACCAACACCAGTTCAACAGCCATGAGTTGAACAATGACAGTTCTAATTGTTCCTTCTAAAGACCAGCTTGCACCAAAGATTTGTGATGTGACAAAACTGTTGAAGTCGTGTGAATTTGCCATTGCGAGACCTTGGATGCAGTTTCATAGGGCTGCAAAAGATTCATTATATCAAACTGCAGTGGGCAAAGTTTTAAATCACTATATCTCGCAGTTATTGTGTTGGAATATAATGGTAGAAATGTTGGTGGTGTTGCAAGCAGGTGCAGAAGTGTGAACCTCCTGATTTCATAACTTAAATATTATATTATCATGTTATATATACACTGAACATTTCTGAACAAAGTACTTCTAATAATTACAATTTTCATAGCTCATAAAATATAATACAAGTTACAGAATTTCATTTTTACAATTTTTTTTCAGTCACTGAAAAGTTCAGTATGAACAATAATACACAGCTAAAATATAAAGCAGTACAGATCCTACATAGTGGCCAGGACTCAAAACCTAGTGGTTAATAATAGGACCTTATGACTACTGTCAAAAAAATGCTGTAAGTAAATTTCTTTATCTGATTACAGAGGGTTTATTACAGTACCGTCATGTAATAAAGCTACCTTTGGGTGTCACCAGGAAAAACAGACCGATGTACTCCCTTCATTATGTAAATGTTTGTAAAAATTAGGAGTAAAACAGCTTCACATGCCTTCTCAATGAGCATCTGCTTAAAGAAACACTGCAGCTCCTCCAGCATGTTGCTGTATGATGATATACGACTTAAATACCCCAAAGATACACTCTATTCGACATTAAAGGTGCTAGAATGGCAGCCCCACACGGGTCTTAAATGAACAGGTGTAATTTACCAGAATCAGAATCCTTTATTTATCCCAGAGGTATTCTGATTCTGATAAATTACACCTATTCATGAGAACATTTTTACAAAACTACCCATTACACTAAGTTATTAACAAGACCTAGAAAGATACCGTAATTCATTTTCTATTGTTAATGCATTGGATCTAATATTCTTTAAAAGAGAAGGTGACTGGCTTCTCCTAGCCCAATTACAATGAACATGACTGGACTCCATTTACCCTAGTGAAGACAGCTATGTAATGCCAGTATGGCATTTATAAATTGTGGAATTTCTTTTGGTAGTGATTATATTTATTATTATTGGTTATTATAGTGGCAGATTAATAAGTGCTCCATGCAGAACCCAGGAGAACAAATATAACCCATATAAAATGCATTATATCACCATGGACACATTCATGGAGAACTTGGCAGTCATTGCTTCTATCAGCAGAGATTTCAGTAAGTCAAGTAAATGTTTATCTGTCAATTAATCTGTTTTATTCCATGGGTGACCTTTCTAAGCAGTAGTGTGGCAAAATAAACAGTTCACTGTGGTAGTGCATAGAAAGTCCAGTTAAATCCCCAATAGCTGAATAATTCTCATTAGACTTAGTTCCTTTACCTAACTGGAAGGTCATAGCAATATCCCCTTCTCTTTGCTGTTTATGTACTGTATTCTCATGACCGTTCTTGACAGCATTTCGGGAATGCTGAGCAGTCATGCTAACAAACCAGTTTGTTAACACCATAAATAATCCGCATAATTGGACAGTAGATTCCTTTGGAGACATAGAAGTTATTGGAAAAGTGTTAACATGTTAAGTTTAACAGGGTATCTAGAAAAAAATTCACAGACAGGTTACCATATTTGACAATTCAGATTAACTGTTTGATCTGAATCAGATACAGAGTAAACTCCCCGTAATTGTGTGGGTTTCCTCTGGACACTTCGATTTCCTCCCACTGTCTAAAGATCCACATTTGGATAATTGGCTGTTCCAAATTTCCCCAAAATGTGTGTGTGTGTTGTATGTGATGGACTGGCGAGCTGTTCAGAGTTTTCCCCACCTTCGCCCAGAGTGAGTATTATTGTTTTCAGTTCTGAATAACATTTTCCAGTCGGGGCTCCAAAGCGCTTTAAAAGAACCATTAGAAAGACCTGTAATATTTATTAGTACATTAGGAAATGTACCTGTTCCCAGTTTATCTATCATTCAAAAAGGTGGGGTGATGAGCAAGTGATAGGTAAGGGGGTGAGCCCGCACTGACTGGAGCATTACCTTGATTAGATTAAACAAAAACAAACCAGGTTTTCCCAGAATTTCACGTGAAAGTCAGTGACTCAAGTCAAGTTTCACTAGGACACTATGCAGCCTAAGCTGAGCCCATACAGCTTCTTTGTTTACTCTCTGTGAATGCTGATGGCTTCCAGATAACAAGGTGTTGACTATAAATACAGGTCAGGCTTTTGTCAACAACCAGGAAAAAAAACAACCTCATGCAATAAGTAAAAAGAGGTCAGACTCAAAGTTAGTAACTCAAATATCTAAAAACCTATACAGATTTACAAGTATGGTTGTGTATCATTCATGGTTCCATCCATCTATTTATCTATACCACTTATCCATCAAGGTCACAGGGGAAATAAGAGCCAAGCCCAGCTGAATTGAGCGAGAGGCAGCACACACCCTAAACAGGTCACGAATCTACCACAGGACTATCATTAACACTCTCATTCACAACTACGAGCAATTTAGATTAACCAGTTTACCAATCTACATTTCTTTGGACTTTGGGAGGAAACAGGATCACCAGGAGGAAACCCACACAAGCACAGGGAGAACATGCAAACTCCATATGGAAAGCCCTTGGTAAGATGCAAGGTTCAAACCCAGAACCTTCTTGCTGTGAGACAAGAACATCGTGTCACCACACTTATGGATATTACACCCCAGTGTGACACATAAATCTAATCTCTGTGTATGACTAATGTAATAGAATTGTAAAAACATTAACAAATAGTAAAATATTATTTTAACACAAAAAAAGGTTTTGTTGAAGTTCCCATTTACAGCCTTGGAAACATTTAGCTAAATTTTCATAATCATCTAAGAGAGCTGCTTTTTAAGCATGATGGCTGATGCAGCTGTTTTGGATCAGCTTTGGACTTGGCAATGGATCACATAAGGATCAAACATATGTCCTGACTTTAGTCTAATGTGGGGGTTAAGAATGAAACAAAGGAAAACTGGGATAGAGGAAAAGTGAGAAACTGTATGACAAAAGGAATGATGAATACAAATGGGAAAACAAATATGGAATAAACAGAAAATCCCAGAGTTCTTGTGGAAGAAATGTAAGCTTAAAGTGCAAGCAAACTACAAACACTATCAACGAATACAGAAAACATGTGTATCAGTTAAAGAAGTGAAACAAAGAAGTGAATGAGTGAGAGAGCAGCTGAGGTGTATGTAAAGACAGAAATCCCACTGGGTTTACTGTGTGGGATATTCTTGGCACTATGTCACTGGTCTTTCACAGGGCCTGTGTGTGTGTCTGCTGATTTCTATAGAAAGCAGAGGCTAATTGCACAAAGCAAGCTGCTTTGTTTTGACTCTGACGGTCAGAGAGAGACAGATGGCCATTAGCCGGAGTGTGGCAGAAAAGGACATTCCATCCCCCACCTACAACGGCAGCAGGTCTCAGAGGTCACAGGAAGCAGAGAAAGGTTTGCAGTTTATCAATTTGAAATCTTGCATCATACATTAAATATGTGCACACACAAATGTAGAAATTTGAAAACATTCATTTCACAAAAAAAAAAAAAAAAAAATTATAT